>SRPS01000067.1:0-111809 GCA_018360175.1 Claviceps arundinis | reverse complement strand
TTGAGCGCACATTCCCAAGCTTAGAAAATCTTTCAGGCTTAGGGCGTGCGTTCTACAAGCTTATACAAAAGGGGGGTCACGCGCGAAGGTAGTTACCCAGTCTCTCTGCCCAGTGCCGAAGTAGCCAAGACGACCAAACGCCATAACGACCAAAACAGCCATATCAGCGCCCCGACGCAGCGGCGCATCCCCTCCTTCTGTGGTCAACGACGACTTCGATTCGCTTCGTTCGCCGTTTCTTCTTCTATTTTCCACCGTTGCTCCTTTGCACGCGCTCATCGCTGCTCAGGTTCTGCCTGCTGGATACTCCGAGACCTATCCAGGCTGCCGCCTCGGCCTCTCCGGTGCCATTCTTGGAGACGAACTGATCTCCTTTCGCTCATTTATTACGGCCAGCGACGTTGCACCAGACTCTCGAACTATCGCACATCGTATCCCATGGCCGGTGAAAAGGCTCACGACATCTAATTGTACGGCGCGACCCGTGACGACTGCCGACATTTCGACTCGAGACGATTGCGAATTCACGATACCATACTCCATCATCATTCTGCGTCTCTGAGCTTGGCTCGTTGTTGTGGCCATGCTGCGGCCGGCAACGCCATTGTCGGTGCTTCTATTCGTCGCCTTTGTTCTGCTCCTCTTGTCGGTCATATCTATCCCAATCACGAAATTCGCGCCACTCGGAGAGAACAAAAACGTCAAGTATGGCGTGTTTGGCTACTGCCAGGGCGATAAGTGCTCCAAAATTGGCCTTGGGTACCCATCAGGTATGCTCGATGTTTTTCTCAACATTTGTAGTCACGTTTTTACTAATCATGGAATCTATCTCTTCTTCCACAGGTGGCATCTTGAATGATGATACTCAGCAGTTCGATTTCCCGGCCTCGGCTCGTCACACTTTGTCCGCCATTCTTGTCATCCACCCTGTGGCTGCGTTCCTCACTCTCGTCATGTTCTGTCTAGCAGCTGCTGCTCACATGCACAGTACCTCACATTCCGTCAGATACCTCTTGGTTGTCTTCATCTTCATGTTGCTTACCTTTGTTGTGTGCATCGTCGCTTTTGTAATTGACGTCCTGCTGTTCATGCCTCATTTGGCGTGGGGATCCTATGTGGTTCTAGCAGCAGCCATCATCGTGGCTGTCTGTGCCGTTGGGACTTGCGCCATGCGGCGTGCAGTTATCGGCAGAAAATCGCGGCATGAACGTGTTGCCGGAAATGCCGAGATGAGTGGCCAGAACTACTTCGACAGAGAAGCGCAATTTAACAAGCCAACACCTGTTGTTGCTACTCAACCCGCTGGCCCCGGTGTCGGTGGCGGACTTCCAGGAGCTGCCGACACCCAACCGACTTTTGCTACATTCGAGAGCCAGAGGAAGGACGACCAAGTGAGCGATGAGAGAATTCCTCTAACCCAGACGAGTCCTGCAGAGAACTCCATCGACCTGGCCAACATGGGTGGACCTGCCAGCATGGCTGGGGCCAGACGATCGCTATCACGAGATCCGCACGGAAATCTAAACAATGGCGCACCCGACGCCTTTGCACCTCAACCTTACGGAAGAGGACGGGGTGGAGGCCCGCGCGGAGGCCGAGGAGGCCCTTACGGACGAGGCGGCTTCGATGCTCACGGTGTAGGGGGCCGAGGACGAGGTGGTGGAAGGGGCGGTTATGGTCCACCACCCGGGAGAGGAGGACCCCGTGGACGAGGGGGCTACGGCCCTCCACCTCGCGGGGCGTATGGACCAGGAGGTATGCGAGGAGGACGCGGGCCTCCAGTTGCTTCCCACGGAAATATGGATCTAGGCCAATATGAACGTGGACCATCTGGCGAGGTATTCATGCCCTACGGACAACCATCAGCTTCACCAGCTCTAGATCGCGGGTGGAATGGCAGCAACCATGGCTCCGTTGCGGACGGGTACGATCTTCCCCGCGCAGAATCACCCCCACCATTACCTGATCATGAGATGGGCGTTCCTCGCGCGGAGTCACCTCCGCCACTGCCTGGCCATGCGATGGGAATCCCTCGCGCAGAGTCACCTCCGCCACTATCTGGCCATGCGATGGGAATTCCTCGCGCAGAGTCACCTCCGCCACTGCTTGGACATGCCATGGTAATCGCCCCCGCCATCGAGATGGAGGCTGCTCCTCTCTCACCGCCACATTCGTTCGGGCAACACAAGCAGCTCCGAGATAGTGATGAGGATGTTGCTGGCATGGTTAGCTTGCAACAGCATCGCGCCATGGCTGACAATGGAAGAGACACATTTATGAGTGACGCGAGCAGATATAGCTCAGACAAGTACGCGAACATCAAGAAGCCCAGTCTTGATTTCACCCATGACCCGTTTTGCTGACCTCATTTTCTCTTCATAGACACTATGTCCCACCGCGAGCTGCTTGGAACCAGAGCTCGGGTAGACATTCTCCTCGTGCTGCATCTCCTGCGCACTCGTTCAGGCCTAACCCTGAGCATTCCGCTCCCCACTTACCTCCTTCCAGGATGGGCTCTCGTAGCGATTACTACGAAGACGTCGACCCCAAGTTTGAGGCTATGCACCCTCAGACCCCTCAGACCCCCCAGACCCCCCAAAACCCTCATGGAGGACCATTGTTACACGTTCATCCTCCTGATTCAGTCTACGAAGATGTTCATGCCGTGGTTGGCGGTGCGCGTAGTCCTGCGGAGTCTGAGCGGTCCAATTTCACATCCATCTCTCAACGAGGTGTCAATCCCCGGTGGGAGCCTCAACCCCCCATGCCAAACCAGGGAGTTCCTTCGCGCCGTCCCGTCCAGATGAAGCAGCAAAGACAAGACGTTTTGCTGAACAACAATCCAGACTTTCAACTTCCCGGCTCAAGAGGGCAAGCCCCTAGTCGGGGCGGGCCCGGCATGATACCTGGCAGCGCGTATCCGACTGGCGCCATATAATAGGCGCTAATAGCAGACTTATCGGACAGAAGGAGTTATAGATATACACTGCACGATCAAATGCAGATAGCGAGCGAGTGTATACACCCTTATATATTCATTTCAGGACACCCCTTACTTGGAAACTTTTTTCTCGAATTATTCTCTTCACACAGCAGCTCAGAGTCTGCACAACTCTGAGTATAATCGCGTCAGCCACTGACAATGGCCACGAATTCAAGCTTCGACTTTATATTCTCTTCTTGTCATCTTACTTCTCCTCACGATTCCCCGAGCAATGATTTTGATTAAGGGAGGGTGAATCTGCACTTTTAGATCCTCTTTGGGGGCGCCTTTCTACTTTCTCTTCTTACTTCTTCTTACTTCTCTTTCTCCTTCTCTTTTTTTTTTACTGTTTCTTCTTTCGGTCAAAGCTGACCGTCTCTCGCGGCGCAATTCCATGTATCACGAGGTTTCATACATCACAAACGAAAATACACACAGAATGACCGATGTCCAGGTCTCAATTTTATCACTTGTTCGTCTTACAATTACTAATTTGGTGCACCTTTTGGAGAATGCACAGAAATCGGGACCTGTTTTTCACGCAACCATGAAACTGTTTTATCGTGTGGCGCGGGGGCGCCTCAAAACGATGAACATGGCCAACGCAGGAGTGAGGCCCCGCATGATGCCATTAGGAGACGAACCTAGTGCGATGCTTGCTGCAGCCCAGATTCGAATTCGGAAAAAATATACTTGGACTCGGGTTCCTTATGACAGAATGCCTTTGCGCGCGATTATGTGATAACACTAACAGCTGTTTGTCCTGCAGGTTCAGTTTTTGGCCGAGGCTGAAAAGCGAAGAGAATATTCCTTACATGCTACAACATGGGATGGGGTTTGCCCTGATGCTATTGGCAGAGCGATTAGCGAATGCGGCTTTCTGATCTTTCTTGCTTCACTTGTCATGGCACAATGAGTTAACAGTAACGTCTTTGAACGAGCATGGTGACGTCGCACCAGCCCAGAAGTGAACTGTGTGTCTCATTACGTGGTTAAGTGACTTAGGTTTGGAGTTGCATCTCAGGACGTCGAAGTGTTCGGGGTCACCTGCCCGACACTTGGGCGTGTAGCCGACCAAGTGTCTGATGAAATGGTTGGTGGTGAATGGCCCCATGTGGCTTTCTACGCTTATCTGGTTTCTTTCGTTCAGCCTTCTTTGATGTCTTCCTGACTCCGACACTCGTTCTGCACTTCATTATTCGCACGAGGGCCCTTGATCTTTTCTTTCATCACTTTTTTTCTTTTCATTTTTCTTGGATCTGCGCTTCATCGTCGTTTAAAAGCCCTGGGCTGGCTACCTGGGGGAGGTTATTTGGAAATAGACCCCGTTTCATTTATTTCTTCTTATTTACATCGATTAATTGGACTCGAAGCTCTCCCCTTGGAAATTATCCCTGGCACCATTTGTCTAGGACTTTGGTAGGTTACGTCCGTTTTGCTGGGAGAAGAAGTCTGGCCGGTGGCTCCTTCCCTCAGCATCTGTCATCGCCACACCTGGCAAAGGAGCTTTGTCGACGATCAGGAGCGATTGGCAGGTCTCTGCGCGAGAGGCTTGCTTCTCTCCTTCCGCGATATCTGTCGCGCAACTCCTATGGAGAGCACACCTCACTCGATTTCTCTGAAACTCTGGCCTGGGAAATTACTTTGCTTGCAAGAGACTTTGCGACAGCATCAGTCCTTCGCTTGGGTCTTGGAATTCCTATTGGTCCCTTGACTCAAACCAGACGCTGGTGTCGAAGTCGCAATAGTCAATTGAAGAAGGCAATCATTGGAAATCAGCCAATGTCACATTTCTGGTTCTGAGTGCGTTGGTATAGATTTCCACTTGGACCTGCCTCCTTCGCTTCTCCATTTTCTTCTTGACGATCAAGACGAAGGCACGAGGACTGCTTTGTCCCACGGGCACTGAGCTTTCACTTACAGTTACCATACCAACATACCTTCCTGACTGGGAGAAGATGGACAGCCTATCTGTCCCAGACTCTACTTCTCCCACTCCTTCAATGAGTGCAGCATCCGTGTCATCGTCAAAGCAGCCGACATACACCACTGCTGGTACAATATATAAGCCGAGCCCATCGCAACCACTTCAACCACCCACTCGTCGTGGCCGTTCGCTCAAGTGGCCAATTGGTAGCAACTTACAAGCTACTGATCTCGCTGCACTGCCTAGGACGGCACTATCTGAGCACAAGACCTCTGCAGGCGCCTCATATTCGACTATGCAGCAGTATACGCCCTTGCAACAAAATTACGATCGGGCCATCAGCCCGTTCAATAACCAGGACCATAATCATGCTAAGATGCCAGCAGACATACCTGGTATTCAAATTTCCAATACATCCAAATTGTCGTTGGACGTTTCCGATCCGCTCGATCGGGATACAGCGATGAAAGCCGAACGAGATTGCTTCTCTGGGAACTATAGTGATGTCGAAGACGGCGACCGTGAAGATGACGGAGACGACGAAGACGACGATGACGATGGCAACAACAATGCCCTCAAAAATCTACCGGTCCAGTCCTTGAAGCATTTGGCCTCCTACTCGAATCCGACGCAGAAAGCCGCTCAAAAGGCGTTCCAACGTGGATCCAGGTCCAGGCTAGGCATATTCGGTTCGTCGATGGGCAGTGCCTCGTCAGCTAGTCCTTCAGGCGGAGCATCTTTGAATGCCTCAGATGGGCCGAATGATGCAGGGCAAGGATTATCTGGTACCAATTACCAGTTTCAGACGGAGACTTATACTCTGAAACAGGCTCAACGCGACGTCTTTTCCAAACTCGACGGCGCACGAAGTGCAAGGAGTGGCACGCCATTTTCAGCTCATTCGATGCTTCCAAGAGCTAGGTCAGCAAGTAGTGAAGTCTCCGGTTCGCAAAAGCATCGTTTGGGTCACTCTATTCCGATGCCTCTCACTGCGGGGCCGCCCGGCCAGAGACAGTTTCGTCCCCTGAATTTCGAGAAAGCCCCCAAGACTATAAACGTCCAATCTTCACCTCTACCATACAATGCAGAGGGAGATGGGACACTTTTGAACGCGAATTATGCGCTCAGTGGGCATGGATTCGAAGATTTTTACGAACCACCCCCAGCTCCGGACATGCTTCCCACGTCAAGCACGTCGAGTACAGCTTTCAACCAAAAAGCCCACACAGTACAGATGCCAGGATTTCAACTGCCGTCCGGAATCATCGATAGTGAAGAAGAATGTTACAATACCTCGACCTTTATCCCTGATATTTACGGCCATGCGGAATCGTGGATCACCAGGCCGATCCGAGAATCGAGCTGGAGATATCCCTCTCCAAAGAATGGCATCCCGTGTCGCGTTGGCTTAGGTCCCATGACGGATGAGGCATATGCGGAGCACAATAGGCAACTCGAAAAGTGGTGGCGCTCAGGTTTGACCAAGTTGAACAGACGTATAGAGACGGCCAATCCGGATCATATCGACTATTTCAATGATCACCGATTCGGGGCCATTGGTGACAGAAGGCCAACAACCTCGATCAGTTGTCCTAAGCTTAGCAACACGCAACAGCCAGAGGTCACGGGTGCTGCCTCCGGGCATTCTCGGTCACCAATGGACATGCTTAACAATGCCCTCAACATGATTAACGGCGAGCGCTCTCGCTTTCCACCCGCCGAAGTTCTAGTCCAGCCTTGTTCCAGTTATTATTCTGGCTAGTTGTTCATTTCATTGGAGGCTGCCAATTCTTGATGTTGATCCAAATAACATCAATGATTAGACGTTTCGCCTTGAATAAAAGAGTTCAAAGCCTCGCTCGTTCGCTCATCTTTGGCTCTTTCCAGAGCTCCGATTACAATTTATTATTACAAATAGACAATAAAAGCAGTCAGGAGTACCCCAAGTCTGAATTGACGTGGCGTGATGGATTTGCATGGTAAAAAGTGGCTACTTTCACTACGTATCACGTTGTGTCTCCCCTGACAGGTACCTCTCGGCTCGTAATTCGTAGGGGGTTCAAATAAAAGAACGTGCATGCAAAAAGAGTCATATATTGGTCTATGATTTTCAAGACGTCCATCTTCTTGAAAGTGGAATGAGATCAAGATTTCAAGATATATACCACCACGAGCCAAGGTATTCTGTCAAGTTGGCATGCCGCATTGCCAGCCGATTGCGTTCCATGTGTACATATTTGCTTCACGATCGGTCTCACCCTTTGTGACACCTCCGTAAAACACCCGTGATACCTCCGTAGAACTGTTTCAGGCGGCTGCGACTGTCGGTGGTAGAGCGATTCCAAGTTCCAACAGTAAGGTAGGTAGGTACCTAGGTACCTCATGTAGGCTGAGAGGCCAATTTACCCTTTTGGGAAGTCAAAGGCAATCTGGTTGGCCCAACTCAATCCAGAGTGGGGCGCCTACCTGGGGAGGTTCCCATGTACATACCTCTCCGCGCGTTGTAAAAGGCATCCTGGATTCCTGATTTCCCCATCTCAGGAAAACAGGGTCTTTTCTTGGCTGCTCCTTCTTCTTCTTGACCTTGGTGTCGTGGACGCTACAGATTAAGCGAGGCCATTCGCTGCTCTTTCCTTTCTAGATATTCCCGCCGATCGGACCGAACTTCCATGTATAAATATTATTATCGGCTCGTAGGGGAAACAAACGCATAAGAGCATGCAACGAAACATGAACGTCTTAAACAGAGAAAGGAAGGTGGCATCGAGCTACATATACCAGTGGCTCGTGGTGTTAAACCAAGCCGATCGCATTCCATACTCCATTTTTGTGCGATCGATCTAACACTGTGGCTCTAGCGTGAAACCTCCGTGATAGGTACCTATGCCCTGTGATGGAGCGGTTCAATCATATATGAACTCCTCGATTGCTTTCTTTTCATTTTAGCACTCCGACTCAACTCAGTCCTCTTCTTTTCTTTTCCTTGCGTGCCCTTGTGGGTGGCCCTGTGAGGATTGCTGTTCTTTTGATCTTTCCTGTGGATCTTCGTTCTTGTCTTTTTGCACTGTGCAGAAATCTCAGATCCGGAGAGGATCTACTGTTCTGGGTTTTCCCCACTCATTCATCATTTCTATATCCTCCCGACTTCCCCATCTTCCTCCTTGACAACTCCTCCATCATGTGGCATGCTGTCGAATTATCAACCTTTGCAATGACTCCGACAACACACCTGACATAGACAGCTAGCCAACAAGTCTCTGCTGTTGCCATCCCAGAGCCCAGCACCGGTCTTGACTCTCCTGAGTCTTCGTTCCCTCTTGGCAATGGCATTTAGCCATCGATCCAGACCAGGAAGACAAAATTGTGGTCAATGGAACGATCCAGCAGGTTGAAGCCTACATGGAGGCCCATTACCCCGGCAGGTCTGCCAAATTGGCTAACTTCACTTTTTTCACACCCGGCTCCTGCCAAGCGAGCCCCCATAAGTGATGTTAGCAAATTTGACAGACCTGCCTGGGTAACGTGCGTCCATGTAGGCGTCAACCTGCTGGATTGTTCCATTAACGACAATTTTGTCTTCCTGGCCTGGCTCGATGGCTACGTCCCAAGATAAAACACAGAGGCCGGTGGTGAGAGTGGTGAACAACAAGCGAGGTAGCCTCGCGTAACAAGTGGCGACACTTACTGGTCAAAAGCAGGAAGCAGGCAAGAGCTCACGCTCGTGGCCTCAACGCCACGAGCGGTCCCTTCCTAAGTCCTTCTTTCCCTTTTAGACTATGCATAGCGAAGATGAATACACAACACCATAGCCCAGGACTTTGGTTACGTATTCCTATGCATCAACATCGTACCTTCCTTTATTGATTAGTAGATACGCCGCGGTACCTGACAGGCTGACGTAACGAAGTTCCCAACAATTAACATACAGTCCGTATGCCAGGTAGCAGATTGGGCACGTCTGAATTTTCTCGATCACATCATACATGCGTGATGCAGCGTGGCCTTTTCCACTACAATGGTTTCTTTCAAGCTAGGCCGCAGTAACTTCAAGTAAGTCCACGTGGCACGCCACCTACCTTATAAGACCTTCTCAGAGCCGGATCAGAGGGGTCACCCCGAGGGCCGAGACTTCTTGTTCACAACCTTATTTCCGCCATCCCTGATTCCCTCTAGGCTCTGCCTTCTTTAGAAGAGTATTGTTATTTATGCCACCCACCACCTAATCCATTATCCTAGGTACATAGGTAACCTTAACACCTAATCAACCACTAACCACTAACCCTAACCCCTAAAATACTTCCTTACCATGTGAATTCACACTAATTTCTGAGTAGGTGATATGAATAGAATTATCGGGTGGCATAAATAACAATACTCCTTTAAAAACAGTAGTCGGTATAATCAGTGTCTCCAGCTTCTTGAACACAGTCCTTACTCAGGTAGAGACGAAGAGAGTGAAGAGTCACATTTTTTGTGTCGTTTGTAGCTGTGTAAGTTTGCCATTTGGGTTTACGCCTTACGGCCCTACGGGTGGGCAGGCAGGATTGAGTCCTTGCAATTTGACCGATAGACTTTGAATTCATTCGAAATGAGCCATGGCTATTGGCAGCATTTCAGATGCTTGATGTTTTCACTTTCGTGTAGTAATCTGCAGTCGCTGGCTCATCACCATCAATCAGGTCTGAGGTGATTCAGGTCCCAGGGGCCGCACCGGCCGCCAGGGTTGGGCACGATCTTTAGTTCTCCGTGAGTACACCTAATTACTACCTCCTACAGGTAATGAGGGTATGGAGTGGAGTCTTCCTGCCTTCTCCTCTGCCCATTGGTCAATATCCTCGAGAAAAAACCCGAAATCGTTTTCACCTCGACGTCATCGTGAAGAAGTCCCACGTGACACGCACATACACAGACTTTTGGCGCGCACTGGCACAGCTTCGCGTCACTGCATTTTTGTGGAAGTCTGAACAAGGAGGCTCTGCACATACTCATGTACATACAGGTAGGTATGGGACCGGTCTCTGGCACTCTGCTGATATACTCCGTAGGTAGCTTGTAATCCGTCTACAGGCCTGAGAAGAACAAGTGATGCCTGAGATTGAGGCTGCTACCAAGTACCAAACAACAACATATTCACGGGTGACGGAGCGCAAAGGGTACTGTGTACACCATCGTGATGATCGTGCACATCTCACAAGGATCACATTGTTTTATGTCCAAGAACAAACGCCTTTTTTATTCCATTACCCAAGCAATGTACATGTGATGATGTGATGATGTGAAGACACGATACGGAGACAATATCCGGCCAAAGCCACGAAATCGGCATGGCATCCTACCAACTTCCAAGAATCCCAAGATTCAATACCTATTACCGCCAGCATGGCAGCCATCTCTAACGACCATCACTGCGCCACTTATCACCACAGCCCGATTTCCCCACGACGTAAGAGTAGTCGCCAAACAGGATCGCCTTTCCGGAGACCATCGGCATAAGACTAAGTGTGTCAGTGTCACCACTTATGGCACAATGAGACAAGATGGCCTCAGCCGCCACCACAATGTCGGACATGGCTTCGATGTCCTTCATCCTGAGTGTATCGCTCTATACGGCATATGTATCAGCCATGATGTCAAAATACAGGTTACAGCACCTCTAGGCTGTTCGAGCGGACGGACCAGCCTGACCAGGCACCTCAAAGGCTCAAATAACGGAGAAGAGAAGAACAGATGTCAAAAAAGTCCACTTACATCGTTGCACCAGAAAATAGCCCCTTTATCCGAGCAGCTGATCTTGCCACAGGTTCCGGGTCCAGGACTCCATCGCGGAGCGCGGTCCATGCTGATGCTGCGGAGGTGGTCAATGGCTCCGAGAACGGCGCGCGTCGAGGCTTGACGGAGAGGCCCAGGGGAGTTGCACACGACACTCTTCACCTTCATCAGTTCGGACAAGCTCGCGGGGATCTCCTTGGTATGAACCGGAATCGGAATCGAGAGGTTGTCGTGTTTGGCTGACCAGCCCGGGTAATGAGCCTCCATATAGGCGTCGACCTGCTGTATGGTGCCATTGACCAGAATCCTGTCTCCCAAGTTGTAGAGACTCTGGCCTGGCTCGACGGCCACTTCCCAAGTGGGAACAAATCGGTGGGTGATGGGCTCGGAGATGGCACGAGCAGAGACTGAGGCCTAAGGGATTTGTTAGATGTCTCCGGTCGTGTCACTGTGTGGCAGTGCAGCGATTCAATTTCCGTGCCCGGGGGAGGGGGGACCCGGGGGAGTGGGAAGTGCCTTGCGTGGGAATTCGAATGCGTACCCCAAGTGCAAGGAAGCACATCATCGTGGAGAGTGTCTTGAACTTCATTGTCAAAGATGTATTGAAGTACTAGGTAGGAGATGGGAGTTGATGATGTGGGAGTCTGGGACCAGAATTGTGGGTAGTAAAGCACTGAGCAGTGGTTGTCAGATTATGTGTAAATGTTGCGTGTGTGTTTAGATTTTCAATGGTTGATTTGAATGATAAGAGTTGAGGTACTGTCTTGAGAGGTATATTGCAAACAGCGCAAAGGTAACATGCCAGAACTTAGAAGCCCGGGGTGCTCGCCATTATATAGTAAGTCGCAGCTCGGATAAGCCAGGTTGGACACGATCCTTAGTCCTTACGATGCCCAGTCTGACTATTCTCGATCACATGCATCGTGGCTTTTTCCCCGAAGGTTTACTTTCAAAGTTTCAAGCTACCTAGGCCGCATTACACTATACATCCACGTGGCACGCGCCCCGGCCCCCCAGAAATTAGAATCGGATCAAAGAGGTCACCACGAGGCTTTATGATTTATCAGACTTTTTCTCAGCCTATCCTTCCGCCACCCTTCTGTAAATATGGACTAGTCTCTAAAAGTATGTTTCGTGGCTCCAGCTTCTTGAAATTTGAACAGTCTGGCTGTACAGTGAACTCAGGTAGAGCCATGTTTTGTCACTTTTGTCACTTGTGTGTCATAACACGTATGTATTTGTGTGAGGTTAAGAATTTGGAGGTACGGATGGGCACGCAGAAGTGAGCCATTGCAATTTGATCGATTTACTATCAATTCATTCGTAATGGCAGCATTTCAGATGCTTGATGTGCTCACCTTCGTGTAGTATACTAGTATTCTCAGTTCTGCAGTCGCCGGCTCGTCCTCATCAATCTGATTCAATCAAGAAGGCGCCTCCTTTTAGGCTTCATATTCTCGATCGGAGCAAAGGCGTCTCCTTGAGAGTTGTGATCCTCAGCCTGTATCTTGAATGTTGAATGGTTCGCCAACTTCCAAGAACTCTAAAAAGTTTGGGTCAGTCAGTTACTATTTGCATTTAGCTGCTATGTGTACACTGCAAACATACTCATGGAGTGGAAAGCATACGCAGACATGCACGTCACGCGTGACGCAAGGGGGCACATTGTTTTGCGTCCGAAACCAAATCATATTATTATCCATGGTTGATCCCTCAACTCAATTGACGACACGGTACACCCTCGGGCCTCTCAGGGTTCAGTCATACGCCATCCTCATGATCAGTACTGGGCAACTTCCACTCCTTATCACAGTTCCATTTCCCCGTGATGACGGACCAGCCCCCGCGGTACCACGTCTGTCCCGAGACCGACAGCGCGTTACCACTCGCGCCACACATATTTACGATGTTCCGGGCCCCCTCCGCAATGTCGGAGAAGCTGTCGAGGGTCTTGGGCTCATCGCCCTATACGGCATACGCGTCAGCCAGGAAGCCAAGTACAACACTTGTTCGAGCGGAACCAAATAATGGAGGTCCGAGGAGAGAATCGAGATGAGAGAGAAGAACAAAAGAGTCAACTTACATCATTGCACCAGACGATAACCGCATCCCATGAGCAGCTTACCCTACCACAGGATCGGGGACCAGGCCCATTTCGCGGATGGCGGTCCGCGCTGATGCTGTTGAGGTAGTTGATTCCGTCCATAACGGCGCGCGTTGAGCCTCGATGAAGAGGCCGGTAGCACGAGAACTTCTCCAATTTCCTCCAATCGGCGACTCGCTTGGCAGGAGCCGAGTGCGACGAAGTGAAATTGGCCAATTTGGCGGACCAACCTGGATAAAGTGAGTCCATGTACCTGTCCACCTGTTGAATCGTTCCATTAACTACGATTTTTTTGTCTTGACCCGGCTCGATGGCCACGTCCCAAGAGGGAACGAAGAGGCCTGTAGTGGGCTCTGGGACGACGAGGGCAGAGACTGAGGCCTGAGGATAATGGATTTAGTTAGTTCCGTGTGTTTCATTTTCTTCAATCTTAGGGAAGGAGAGGGAGGGTGTCTTGCTGGAATGCATACGCATAGTGCGAGGAAGCGCGAAATCGCGAAGCGGAAGGATGCCATTGACTTCATTGTCAATGATGACCAGGAAGGAATGGGGTATTAACGGTCAGAGTAGTGGCTTGGTGTTTGTACATGTATGTAAATGTTATTTGTATGTATGGATTGTGAAATGATGGCTTGACTGAAGATGGATGAGTAGATTCCAAAGGCAGCATGCCAGAAACCCAGATATCTCACGCCTTTATAGCAATTTTCCATCACCGCCGGGAAGTCGCCTAACCTGGGTCCTGGAAGGCACCTGGCACGATACAAGCTCGAAATTGCCAAAACCCCGAGCAGTTTGTCTAGATGAAGTTGTTGAGGGGGACTCATGCTTTTCTGAAACTCGCAAACTTGAGCAAGTGCTACAGTGCTACTGCTTTCATCGGTTGACACTGGACAGTGTGCAGCGCGACTTCGACAAATGCGGAATGGTAGCGAGTCCATCGACCTGATCAGTTTTCGCTCAACGCTCGTACGTAGGCTTTCCTTCCTGTAGACCGTGGTAGCTTGGTGCGGTCCTTTCTGTGAAAGGAAGTAGAAACAGCCAGCCTAGGCTATCTATCTGTGGAATAATCAGAATGGCTGACTAGATGGATGGAACGGGGAAAGAGGCTGCCAGCTGGACGATGGGACAAACAAGTGATGCAAGAGCAGCCGACACGTTCCGAAACGTCATGCGGCACACATATCACTCCTGAGTCCTTGTGCTTCTGACTTGACGAACGCAGAAGGAAATCCGTACTATGCAAACTCCACTCGTCTTCCGGTTCCCCAATGGCAGATGCTCTCACCTGTGGGATGATATCAGCAATCGCGATTCGCAGTAACAAAAGGTACTTTTGGCTATGCCCAGGGCGGCACCAGAAGCCTTAGAAGGGGCGGTGAAGGAAAGAGTTATGTTGCAGATAGAGTTTCAAAGGTACCATGCAGGGTAAGTTGCATTCACATTTTTCATGCCGTTGGAGTGAGGCGCATAGGTACCTTGTAAGGTAGGTTACAGGTATTCGTAGCCAACTTTAGAAGTGGCGCTTTCGATACGGGCCACGTACGGCAGACACGCTCCATCAAATTACCAATGCCACACCCTCTCGCGTACTTCGACGCGGTCACCACGCGGTCGACAAGCCAACATTCAGCCATCTCTACTAATGACCAGTACTGAGCCACTTATCACCACAGCTCGATTTCCCCACGACGAAAGAGTGGTCGCCAAAAACGGTCGTCTTTCCGGAGACCATCGGCATAAGCGTGTCACCGCTCATGGCACACTGAGACAAGACGGCCTCAGCCGCGACCACAATGTCGGAAAAGAAGCCTATGTGGCCCATTACCCTGCGCGTATCGCTCTACACGGCATATGTATCAGCCACAATGTCAAGACTCAAAATACAGCACCTGATCGAGCGAAACTCAAACAACGGAGAAGAGAAGAACAAATGTCAAAAGATTGACAGAGTCCACTTACATCATTGCAACAGAAAATAGCTCCTTCATCCGTGCAGCTGAGCTTGCCACAGGTTCCGGGTTTAGGTAGCCATTTCGGACCGCGGTGCTCGCTGATGTTACGCAGGTCGTCGATGGCTCCGAGAACGGCGCGCGTCGAGACTTGATGAAGAGGGGAGGTACACACGACCCTCTTCACCTTCATGAACTTGGGCGAGCTCGCGGGTGTCTCGGTCTCCTTGGGAGGAATCCAGTACGGCGTCGAGAATTTGGCGTGTTTGGCGGTCCAGCCTGGGTAATGGGCCTCCATGTAGGCGTCGACTTGTTGTATGGTACCATTGACTAGAATCGTGTCTCCAAAGTTGTAGTACCGGTACTGTTCTGGATCGATGGCCACTTCCCAATTGGGAACGACTCGGTGGGTGATGGGCTTAGTGACGGAACGAGCAGAGACTGAGGCCTAAGGATCTGTTAGCTGTCTCAGGTCGTGTGTGCAGTGGTTCAATTTCCGTGTCCGGGGGAAGGGAGAGTGCCTTGCGTGAAAATTCGAATACGTACCCCAAGTGCAAGGAAGCACATCATCGTGGAGAGTGTGTTGGTCTTCATTGTCAAAGATGTATTACTATTGAAGTAGGTCCCAGGAGACGGGAGTTGAAGATGTGGATAGTATTTTAATAAAGCAATCACTGGTGGTCGTGTGTAAATATTGCGTGTATGTATGGATTGTCGATGGATGATTTGACTGATGAGGATTGAGTACTCGGTAGATTACAAATTGCGCAAAAGTAACATGTCAGAACATAGAAGCCCGGGGTGCTCGCCATTTGGCATTATATAGTAATTCGCAGTCCGAATAAGCCAGGCTGGACACGGGTCCTTACGATGGCCAGTCTGAATTTTCTTCATCACATGCATCGTGGACTTTTCCATGAAGGTTTACTTTCAAGCTAGGCCGCAGTACCTAGATCCACGCCACCTCCTCATAACCGGTCCACCGGATCAAAGGGGTTCACCCGGACGCTTCTTGTTCGCAACCTTATTTCCGCCATCACTCTGTCTTCTTTAAAAATGGAATAGTCGGTATACTTAGTTTCTCCAGCTTCTTTAGCTTATATGTGTAAATACATACTCACGGAGTGGAAAGGATACGCAGACATGCACGTCACGCGTGACGCAACGGGGCACATTGTTTCACGTCCGAACCCAAATTATATTATTATCCATGCCACCATGGTTAATCCTCAACTCAATTGACGACACGGTACACCCTCTCAGGATTCAGTCATGCCCAGCCAAATAGAAAAGAGTCAAGGATGATATACGGCCAAAGCCGACAGCATCAAGACATCTTTTCGATTTCTCTAGCCATCAACTGGGCAACTCCCACTCGTCATCACAGGTCCACCCCCCCGCGATGACAGACCAGTTCCCGAAGTACGACACCTGTCCCGAGACCAACGGCGCCATACCACTCATGGCACAGTTTTTTTACGACGCTCGCTGCCCCGGCTGCAATGTCGGAGAAGCTATCGACGGTCTTGGGCTCATCGCCCTATACGACATACGCGTCAGCCACAGGAAGCCAAGTACAACACTTGTTCGAGCGGATCCAAACAACGGAGGTCCGAGGAGAGATGAGAGAAGAACAAAAGAGTCAACTTACATCATTACACCAGACGATAACCCCATCCCACGAGCAGCTGACCCTGCCACAGGTCACAGGATCGTGGACCAGGCCCATTTCGCGGATGACGGTCCGTGCTGATGCTGCGGAGGTAGTTGATACCTTCGAGAATGGCGCTCGTTCGGGCTACACGGAGAAGCTGGTTGCACTCAATTGCCTTCTTCGTCATCCACTCGGGGGATCGGGGGGATCGCTTGGCAGGTGCCGAGTGCGAGGAAGTGAAGTTGGCCAATTTGGCAGACCAGCCGGGGTAATGAGCCTCCATGTAGGCGTCAACCTGCTGGATCGTGCCATTGACCACAATCTTGTCCGAGTCGTTCTGCCCTGGCTCGATAGCCACGTCCCAAGAAGGAACGAAGAGGCTAGTCGTGGGCTCTGGGACGGCGAGGGCAGAGACTGAGGCCTGGGGATAATGGATTTGGTTAGCTCCGTGCGTTTCATTTTCTTCGATCTTGGGGAAGGGGAGGGAGGATATTTTGCGTGGAATGCATACCCCGAGTGCGAGGAACAGCCCGAGTGCGAGTATCAGAATCGTGGAGAGTGTACTCATCGTCAATGGTGAATCGAGGAAGACATATAGGCTATGAGTTCAGAGTTGATAGTTTTATAAAGCGTGAGCAACCCGGGCTTCTGGCATGTCGCCTTTGAAATCTACTCGTTCATAATTTCATCATCAGTATATTGCTAACGCTTCCATGTTATAGTTAATAGTTATTGATAAGTTGGATTGGATGTTGATGTTGTATGTGAATATTATGAATTGACATGGAAGCGTTAGCAATATACTGATGATGAAATTATGAATGAGTAGATTTTAAAGGCGACATGCCAGAAGCCCGGGTTGCCCACGCTTTAATAACAATTTCCAATCGCCGCCGAGAAGTTGCCTAACCTGGAAGGTACCTAGCGCGATACAAGCTCGAAACTGCCAAAATACCGAGCTGTTGGTCTTGTTGAGAGGGACTCATGCTTTTCGGAAACTCGCAGACTTGCGCAACTGCTGCAGTGCTACTGCTTCCATCGTCCTCAGTTTGTAGCGCGACTTCGACAAATGCGGAATGGTAGCGAGTCCATCGACCTGATCAGGAGCAGATCTTCGCTCGACGCTCGTACGTAGGCTTTCCTTCCTGTAGACCGTGGTAGCCTGGTGCGGTCCTTGCTGCGGAAGGAAGTAGAAACAGTCAGCCCGGGCTACCTACCTAATCTGTGGAATAATCAGAATGACTGAGTAGATGGATGAAACGGGGAAAGAGGCAATACTGTACATTAAGCGATGGTGATGGACGAGTGCAAGTCGTGGCTGGCACTGGCTGCCAGCTGGACGATGGGACCAACAAGTGATGCAAGAGCAGCCAACACGTTCCGACACGTCATGCGGCACACAGATCACTCATTGTGTTTCTGACTTGACGAACACAGAAGGAAGTCCGTACTATGCAAACTCCACTTGTCTTCCAGTTCCCCGATGGCAAGTGCTCTCACCTGTGGGATGATATCAGCAATCGCGATTCGCAGTAACAAAAGGTACTTTTGGCTATGCCCAAGGCGGCACCGAAGCCTCAAAAGGGGCGGTGAAGGAAAGGGTTATGCTGCAGGAAGAGTTTCAAAGGTACCTTGCAAGGTAAGTTGTATTCACATGAAAGAACTCAGTCCAGGCTCTTCCAGATTTGCTTCTCCTGGTTTCTCAGTTCTGCGGTACTTACCAAGCAATGCATTGCACAGTACTCTGTAGTAGCCCTTCTATAGCCTGCTCGGCTTATCTGCCTTTGGGAATTCTCCGCTTGCCTTCCTACTTTGTGGTCATATTCTTCACGGGGACGTACTGTGTCCAAGGCGGGTTCTCCGTGGGAGAAGAGGCTGTCGTTCGTGTTCTTCTCAGCAACTCTTCCGGGTGTTTGGGGTATCTGGGTCCTCATAGAAGCCGCAAGGTGGAATCGGCGAATCGCCTTTGTACAAGGCCATGCAGCTTTGTTGGTTGGTCGGGTTTCATGCCGTGTCCATCGACTCGAGTAAGTCAGGTCGAGACTTGCCGTGCTCTTGCCGCCGTCATGGGATGCCTTGTTGGCCCTGGGAGACATACAGAGGCCAGAACTTCAAAGAAGACATGTTGTGGTGTTACACGCTACGATGCAGCATGCAACGGTCTCGGCGGGCGGTTCCGGAGGTGCACTGCATAATATTCAATACAACTGCCTCGGCCAAACAAAAGGGCCAATCAAGTTGGGCATACGGAGTATTGGGCCGTAGATAAGCGCAGCAATTCCCGGGGAAATTCGCCTTTCTCATCCGGTTTCCCTGAAAAGCTCTCCCTCACATCGCCTCGTCGCGGTTCTGGTGGATCACGGAGAAGCTGCTGCCCCTCTCCTCCATATTACTCCGTACATGTCGACATGCACTGCCTAGCGCGTATTACATGGCGGGCAGGGAGTCCATCGCAAGCTCTCTCTTTAATCACTTCATATCAACTCCCAGGTTCCAACGCGGGCAACGGCCATGCCCCGTTGAGTCCCCAGAGTCTCCGTCTGCCTCGCACTTCCCTTTAGCACCGACGCTCCTCGAGAAACCGCAATCGATCGCATTCGGCGCAGCGAGAGTATTTCATCTCGCTACTTGCCAGATTCTGCGCCTACGTGTCGTATGGCGTCCACCGCGGACAAGCAAACGCTGCCGGCGGCTGGCGCCGAAGCTGGGCGGAGAACGGGAAGGGCCAGAACTATGACCTCGGCCGAGGAGATCAACAGCACCATCACGAGGCCAGGCAGTGTCAAGATTAATGTCAAGGGCGCATTCATTGTCGACTCTGAATCCTCAACACCAGGTGTCGGCGCTGGTACCAATAGTTCCCAGGCCAATGGGCAAGGCAGTCCGACTCATCATGAAACAAGTGATATTCGTCTTCCGAACCACACGGCTGTTGTCAGCCATATCGCTGTTGATGTACGTATGCACTGCATGAACAGACCTCTTCCCTAAGTGATGAGACTCCAAAATTCCTCATTTCTTGCTTTTCTTCTCTTCGGTCTATCTCGTCTTTCCCAGGCAAACTAGCGCTGATTGCATGCGACAGATTGGAGGATCGCTCATCAAATTAGTCTACTTCTCGCGGGAGGTACATTCTACCGACTCGGGCGGACGCCTCAACTTCCAAATCTTCGAGACGGATCGAATCGACGACTGTGTCGACTATATGAAGCATCTTTGCGAAAAGCAGTTGGAGCTCAACGGATCGAAACTTGGCGAGCTATGCGTCATGGCTACAGGCGGCGGAGCGTACAAGTTCTACGACAAGATACGCGATGCTCTAGGCGTGGATGTGCTGCGAGAAGATGAAATGGAGTGCCTCATCATTGGTGAGTAAGGATCGTTGTGCAGGAAATTGAATGCGGTCACGAGCAGGACACCTAGCGCTGACGCGTTTCGTTTCGAACAGGGCTGGACTTTTTTATCACCGAGATTCCGCGCGAAGTATTCACATATTCCGAAACCGACCCTATGCATTTCGTTAGTCCACGAGAGAGAATATACCCCTATCTCTTGGTGAACATTGGATCCGGCGTGTCAATACTCAAAGTAGACGGGCCTCGGTCTTACCAACGAGTCGGCGGCACATCCCTAGGAGGCGGGACTCTATGGGGTCTTCTATCCCTCCTGACGGGCGCCAAGAACTTTGACGACATGCTGGAACAGGCAGGCCACGGAGACAACGCAAACGTGGATATGCTCGTCGGCGACATCTACGGCACAGACTACGGGAAAATCGGATTAAAAAGCACCACCATCGCCTCGTCTTTTGGCAAAGTCTTCCGAGAAAAGAGCCTCGCCGACGCTGCCGCCGAAGCCAAGAGGCAATCTCCCGAGACTAACACCAGTCCTGTGAAGCTGGGCTTCTCAGAGAGCGACATTTCCCGATCACTGCTCTATGCAGTGTCAAACAATATCGGTCAGATTGCCTACCTGCAATCACAGATCCACAATGTGTCGGATATCTACTTTGGCGGGTCCTTTATCCGCGGACACCGCCAGACCATGAACACGCTGAGTTATGGCCTCAAGTTCTGGAGTAAGGGCGAGAAACAGGCCTACTTTTTGCGACACGAGGGCTATCTCGGTGCCGTGGGGGCTTTTCTTAAGAGGCAGCCCAAGAACTGGGGGCGACGGAACAGTCTAGAAGGCATGGAGGACCTTCTCGAACTTAGGAAGCGCGGCAAGGCACGGGAGTCTGTTGCATGAGGAAAATAGCAAGCTTAATATTTTTTTCGACGCATCTTTGTCTGTCAATAACCCCCCTCCGGCGATATTGTCCAGGCGACAAGTACATCTAGCTGGTGCAGGATGAGTTAGGACAAGCTACCTTGAGCTGTCTGTGGGGGGATGCCATATTAGGATGTCATATCAGGACGTCAGCCAGCATTGAAAGGCAGCGGAGATGTGGCATTGCGAGCATTCTGCCATTGGAGCTGCATCACTCAAAGTTGCCCAGTGCCTCCTGCAGAAGATTTACACCACCATCATCCCAGGTCCGTGTCCAACAGATTGGGAGAGGAACAGTAGACTGCGTCAGGCGCGAACTTGCTGCAGCACCCATGATTCGATTTTGTACATATGAAGCGCAAACACTCAGAGCTGTCAGAGGTCTTCCTCAGGGGACCTTCGCATCACAATGAAAACCATTCATCATGACCTGATGCCGTGGACGCAACGCAGACGGCAAGCATTGTCTTGTCCCAAAGTCTCGGGATACGTGCCCTCCTACGTTCCTTTCCGCTCGGAACATGTCCCTTTCCCATCTCCCTCTCAATACCTGAGTCGATGACCCCTTCCCATTTCCGGCTTAACCCTCCGAGCCAAGCATGCCGCTCACGCCAAACATATCAAACTTCCCATAATCTGGTCACGATTCCCACCAGACATTCACATTTAATCACGGGCGCGAAACAAATTTGGCCTCAGAAAATGTACTACCAATCTGTAGAAGTCCTGTCCTCCTTCTCGGGTGTCTTGACAGCCCCGTCTTCCCTAGTTGCATTCGCTGTTTTGGTTGGGTACGAAGCTGTGTTTCTAACTTTCTATCAAGCACGATTTTTTCCTTTCTGCTCGAAGTCGAAATAGTGTACATAATCAATACGGGACCAAACAAGGCATGCATACAAAACCAAGGCACAAGAGAGTACTCGCATTCCTTATGTCTAAATCAGAAAGTGAGGCACCAGGGCTGATGGTTATACGCGTGATGTCCCCTTGGGCCTTCCGCGGTTGCGACCAATGCGGCCATGTGATGAATGTTGCAAGACGATGGGTAGTCGTCAAACAACTTCCCTGTAATGCTATTTCTTTATGCCATTTTTCTATTTCCACGCTCGGGAATTGCATGGGAGACGGGGAATCTCCAGTTCAAGACATTAGGATACATGGGCTCACACGGTTCGAGGTTGCCACGTGGAGGTTCAGGGGGTGCGAGCCGTTGTACGTGAGCATCGATGTTGCCTGGTGGCATTCGTGGGGTATCACGAAGCTTGCGCCATGTGTAGCCACGTGGGACAGTAAGAGTCAAACGCAGGGGAAGAACACGTGGGTGGGGGTATGTGCAGAAATGGCGTTGTGGTGGGGAGAGGAAACAGACTGGCATGATCTGCAGCGGGTATTGAAGACTAAGTGCGGTTCTATTTGTACATTTGAGGAATGGGAGTTCAGCCTCTTGAGAGCTCCGCCTGGGAGGAAGTGCTGTACTTTCTGGTCGTGGAGATGTGAGATGGTGTTGAGGCATGCCAGCATGCCATTCGGCGTAAGATTGTTTTTTCCATTGCTGGTGGTGGTTGGCGGTGGTTCGATTTGATAACGGTCGGTGGTATGTAGTTGGTACTTGAATCCAAGGCTGTCCAAAGCTGTTCCCGGTTTCTGGCGGTGCCGTAATAGTCCTTTGTTGTTGACGCAGACCTCCATCCCACGGAAGCAATGGCACCTCATGTCATACACAAGACGGCAAAGGCTCCCTCACATGGTCCAAACCCACTTCACTCTATAACAAGAGATGCCTCCTCAATATCGGGGAAGTTCGTCGTCCTGAGACCGTGACGTGGCCCATCATTTCTTTCTTCAACCTCTCTCCTGGTCCTCCCGCACCACCTCCTCCCCCCCTCCGTGCTTCGGATGCGGCAACCCCAACTTATCCAAAATCGTCACCATCATCTTCTCCATCTCCTCCTCATCCTCCGCCGAGACAGCTCCCTGGTGCTCCAGCTTTACCTGCGTCCTCGCCTGCAGATCCCGCAGACCGCACAGGTCAAACGCCCAGCTGATGCCACCCGTCAGCATGACGCCGAAGCTCGCCACATTGAGCGTCGCGTAGCTCAGCGCCTGCGCGGCCAGCATCGAGCGCTCCCCAAAATCCATCTTATACACGACCAGGTTGCCCGAGTAAAATCGCGGGAAGCTCTCGAGTTTGCGGCGTAGGACGGACCGGCGCGACACGGCGACGGAGGCGGCTAGGAGGCCTGCGCCAGCGAAGAAGAGGCCGAGCTGCCTTGCTTGGCGCTGGAAGGGAGTCAGGGGGGCATCGCGTGTTGAGGGCGTTGATATGGCCGAGGGAGGCGAGAGTGTCGACGAGTCGTGCATGTGGGTGGTGATGCCGTGGCCCGTGGTCGTCTTGGTGAAGAACGAGCTTGTGACTGTAGATTGGGGTTTGCGGGAAAGATTTAAGAAAGTCGTTGTTGAACTGAAGATGCCGCTATCGGTGATTGGTGCGCAGTCGGCAAGTACCAGCGCCAATGAACGCACGGCCGCCCAGTGCCCACACAATGTACAGTCTACACATAGGCACAAACTGTGCAATTACACTGTACAGAGTACAGCCACGGGCAAGGAACCGCCGCCGCCAACTTCGTCAGTCTCAAACCTCCATCTGCAGACTGCGACGTATGTGTACATAAAACATGCGCAAGAACAAGCCGCAAAAGCCTCAAAAGGGAGTCCCCGCGCCAGCCACGCCTCCCGCACCCCCAAACTGGCCCCAGTTCAAACCCCGTCTGCCAGTTGTGCCTCTACTCCCCCAGCCACACCCGCTGACCCCCAAAATCGCAACGATACCCTTGTTCTTCCCCAAAAGCCTCTGCCGCGACTACGTGACTTTTCTTAGGACGCTGCCTTTGCAGACCACCCCCGGGAAGCCGAAACGCGGCGAGGCAGTGCGTGTGAATGATCGCTTCCAGATCGAGGACCCTACTTTTGCAGCCCGCTTGTGGGAAACGACGGGCCTCAAGGAGGCAATTCTTGGCGATAATGGAGACGGACATGCTCTCTGGTAAAGACTCGGCTTCTTTTCTCTCTTTTTCTTTGTCTCAATTCAACAATCAAACGATTTTGTTTTGTTTTCCGATGGAAACAACCGAATCAGATGTGATGGTCTGACGAGTTTTGAGCACCAGGGGGGGTGTGCCAGTTGGTCTGAACCCAAACATACGAGTCTACCGATACTCAAAGGGCCAATATTTTGACTGTCACTGTAAAGTTGATATCGTTTCATACTCGTTCTATTTCCTCGTGTCGTCACACCTCCGTCTGGGTTGCTAACCCTTCCTCATTTTTTTTTCCCCCTTTGTCTTCCTGTATCAGACGACGACTCAAACAACTTGATCCTCGCCACGGAACCGCCTACGCCCGTGCGCACGACTTGGACGCTGCTACTGTACCTCACTTCTTCCACGGAGGGGTGTATTGGCGGAGAGACGGTGTTTTATCCTCGCGATCGGCCGTTGCAGGAGGAAGCCATTGCCGTGTCTCTGGAAACAGGCACGCTGCTGCTTCACAAGCACGGCGAGGATTGCTTACTGGTAAATGATGCACCGACCCGTTTGAGGGGTGTTTTTGGTATTGATCCGTTATGGCTGCTGACTGGCTTTTTTTCGGGATGACATAGCATGAGGGACGGGAAGTGAAGGCTGGTGAGAAGTGGGTGTTACGAACGGATCTCTGCGTTGAGCGATGATGCAGATGGATGAAAGGCTTGGGGGGGCGAGCAGGATTTTTTCTTATATTTCCTATTCTTGACTTCCTTTGCTTCTGCGATGTTACTTTCTGTTTCTCTTTTTGAGAATAAGCTCAGAGGAAAAGGCCCATCCTCCGTTCGCCCTGATGCCATCACGGGGTTGAGATCATCCTTCTTGTCGAGCGGCGTTTGGCGGCGTCTGGTGATTCATCTCATTGGCCGCAGCGCGCATTGTAGTGGAGCTGCCGCCGACTTGCCGCTGCAGGTACGGAAGCTGGGGCGACCTGGTGGGGCTTTTATTACGAACATGGCGGCAGTGGTCACAGTGCAGCACATCATGTACATATTTTGCTCGAACGGATGGGCTGCACCTACGTGTTGAGTGTTGAGCATTGACATTTGACAGCGTCATGATTACTGTTGCTTCCATAAAAAGCCTCGAACCTTCGGCAGCTGGCAGATGGATCGTTGGGCGGTTGGACGGACCCACCAGCTCTGTGCATTTAAGAGGCTAACTTTTCCGTAAGTGCCGGTAGATTTGACACGATTTGTGCAGGTACCGACGGGACATTATTAGGCGGCCTGCCTATCCCCGTACGCCTTTGCTTGGAGTGCTCATCCTTCGTGGGCTTCCAACTTCTCAGTTCTTTTCTGCTCCGATGCCTCCATCTCCACATGCACCATTTTCTCCACGGTTCGACGCACGCAGCGACTCACTTTATCTGCGGCGTCCACTCAAGCATTTCTTACCCACGCTCGTCGTGACCTTCCCCTCATCTTCTACGCCTGAGCTGGCTCGTCTACGTCGGCCTTCGAGAAGTCCAGCGTCTGCGTCGGCTACTGCGCCGCGAAGCCGAAATTTCGTCTTTTCGTCTCCGAATCCTGCCGCCATCGATCGATACTGATATTGGCTGCTGTTCCTCGTCGACCAGGTGAGCTTTCGCCGCGCCAATGCCTGCGAGCTAGTTGTTGTGAAAGACGAGACGGCACAAAGCTTGCGATAGTGTGTACTTCCTATATTGCCGTTGGGCTTTGATCTTTGCCGCCATTCCATTGCTCTGCCTGACGCCTGCAATTCGACCGTCATTGCGTGGCCAGTCGCGGTTTTCCCGGGTCCGTTTTGGCACAGTGTCGAGACCTGCTTGTTGTCCCAGACATGAGGCATGCTGTGCCGTGCCTCCTCTCTCGAGTACAGACGACATCCTGAATAACAACACAAATTTTCTTCTTCGATTTGGTCCTAGCAGAAAATCTGCGGCTTTCGGCACTTGGCGGATCATCTGAGAGGGGAGAGAATCATCTGTGGAATGACCTCTCGAGGAGGATATGGTGGTGGTGGTGGGGCTCCACAGCGTCCGTATGCTGGTCCAGCCGCGCAAAGACCTCCTGCTCGCGGAGGATACGCCGAGGAATACGCACAGCAGCCCTACGGTGCCAGACAACCCTACAACGAGCACAACGACGGATACGGCCGTGAACCTCAAGCTGGCGCGTACGACGACAATTCATCGCACTATCGAGACCAATATGGACCTGGACCTGGCACGGGGGGCGGTCCGATGCCGCCCCATGCACGAAGAGGCGGAGGAGAAGGAGTAGGGGGCAGGGGAGGCGGAAGAGGAGGAAGAGGCGGCGCTCCCATTGCACGTCCGGCTACTGCCGATGGCAGTCGTGTAGGACCTTACCCTTCGCGAGGCATGGGCCCAGCGCCTGGTCGGGGAATGCCACCACGAAAACCTGCTCCAGGGGCCCGAGGCGGAGGCCGACCGGAACAACATCCTCCTGCTGACTATAGTGGTAAGGTGTTCTCAACCTGGCGCGTCTCCAGGTATATCCTTGGCACGCCATGCTGATAAATGAATAATCATACGGTTTGCTGACACTCAGATCTTGGGCATCCCCTCAGGACGACGACCTCTCCCGACACAAAATGAGGCAGCCTATGGCGGCGGATACGACCAGGACCAACAGTTGGCCGGCCAAATGTCCGGACTAGAGTTGAACGCACAGCGGCCGCGAGGGCCAGATGAGCGCGGACGGCCAGACAATGGAGGAGGTCGAGGACAACGTGCCGGATACGGAGAATTGCAGCAAGGTGCGCGTGCTGGGCCGGCCAGCCCCAGCAGTTATTCTGGCTATGATACCGGATACGCCGGCCCTCAGAGTCCCACGTATAACGGTGCTCCGGGCAATGGCACGACTATGCCAACGAGCAACCCTGGGGCTGCGTATCACATGCCCGCGCCGCGACGCGTAGGCACGATGCCGTTCAACGGGGCCAGTGATATGGGCGGCGTGCCACCACCGCGTCCTGCAACGGCAGGCAGCCACCGTCCTCCACCACGAAGAGTGTACCCCCCGAGCAAGCAGGGAGTGTCTCAGGGACAATACAGTGGTGGCGACCATTACGAACGAGGATACGCGAACCCTCCAGGACCGCCAGGCCCCGGCGCTGGCTACGTCACCGATCACGGTACTGGCCCGGCTCACGCGCCTTCAAGTGAGGAACCTTTTGATCCCTACTACGGCGGCCCTCAGGTGAGAGGCGGTTCTGATCATCAATCAAGCATCTACGACGGGCATCCAGGACAGCCAGCTTATTCGGATTATGATTCCACACCGGCACCGGTAGATCATGGGCGTCCATCGTACGAACAACCGTACCGCGGTCCCCCGGGGCAACCGCAGCCTGGGGCTCACGGAACACCGAGACTGCATCACGCGAGGTCTGAGGCCGACTTCCATGAGCCGCAGGCCGCCGTTTTCGAAATGGTCGGAGATATCCCATCAGTACCTCCAGTTCCCCCAGTCCCACAAATGCGGTCTTACCAGCCAGAGTTCAACCAGGAGTACGCTGAGGCTCCCCCAACCGGGTACCAGCAACCGCCTCCTAGGGGACCGAGTGCGCCGCCTGGCGCGGTTCATCATGATGCTCGGCGAGGTTTCGACCCAACTTCGGGCATGACCCGGCACGCCCCAGCACATACAGCGCCCGCGGCAGTCACAAATCCCGACGCCCTTCCGTCACATCCTACACCCGTCCGTCCAGGGCTTATGCCCAACTCGATTGTAAATATGAACGACCGGCCGCCTCCGGTACGAAACTATAACGCCGTGACGCAACAACCACAATATGGGCAGGCAAGACCGCCGCCGTCGCAGCAGCAGCAGCAGCACTACCCCCCACAGCCAGCACCAGGTCGGACCGCCTACCCTCCGCCCGTAGAGCCCGAGCAACTCGACGAGCCCGTGACGGCGCAGCAACTAGAGCGCTTGCGAATGGCCATCAAGGTAAATGCCAATGACCAGGACTCGGCTTTGAAGCTGGCAAAGAAGCTGATCCTGGCTGCGGATCACCTGGCACCCCGACTCCCCGAACCTAAGCAGCGAACAAAGGCGCGCGACCGATATCTCGCAGACGCGCACAAGGTGCTCAAGAAACTCGCCAATGCTCAAAACCAAGAAGCCATGTACACCCTTGCCGATAGTCTCGGGAGGGGCCTCTTCAGTCACGACCCAGACACCAAGGAAGCCTTCACATTATATCAATCAGCCGCAAAGCTCGGCCACGCCCAAGCAGCCTACCGAACCGCCGTATGCTGCGAAATCGGCCACGAAGACGGCGGCGGCACCCGCAAAGACCCCCTCAAAGCCATGCAATGGTACAAACGAGCCGCCACCCTCGGCGACACCCCAGCCATGTACAAAGTCGGCATGATCCTCCTAAAAGGCCTCCTCGGCCAGCCTCGAAACCCCCACGAAGCCGTAGCCTGGCTCCAACGCGCCGCCGAGCGAGCCGATCGAGAAAACCCCCACGCCCTCCACGAACTAGGCCTTCTCTACGAGTCTGCGCAACCAAACGACGCGATCCCCCGGGACGAGCGCTACGCGTTCGAACTCTTCCATCAAGCCGCGGCCCTGGGATACAAATACGCCGAGTTCCGTCTCGGCCTTGCCTATGAGGTCGGACAGCTGGGCGTACTAAAGGACAATAGGCAGTCCATATACTGGTATTCTCAGGCGGCGCAGCAGGAGGAGCATCAGTCCGAGTTGGCGCTCAGTGGATGGTACTTGACGGGAAGTCATGATGTGTTGAATCAGAGCGATACGGAGGCATATCTGTGGGCTAGGAAGGCGGCTGTGTCGGGGTTGGCCAAGGCGGAGTATGCGATGGGGTATTTCACGGAGATGGGCATTGGGGTGGCGCCGAATTTGGAGGATGCGAAGAGGTGGTATTGGAGGGCTGCTGGTGAGTTACATGTTCCTTTTTCTTTTGGTCCCTTTTCTTCTCTTTCCGTTTTCACAGTCCTTCTCGGAATTGGAGGGGGGGAGGCTCCTAAGCTTCTTTTTCTACACCTTATTCGTTTATGTGCATGTGCTGACTTGATGGATCTTACAGCTCAGGATTTCCCAAAGGCACGCGATTGTCTGGAGGAGCTCAAGCGCGTGGGCAAGAATGGACAGCCGCGGCGACGGGAGCGCTTAACGCGGGAGCGTATCGAGCGGCATTACGAGGGGGACTGTTCCGTGATGTGAGGCCATTTATGGCGGCTCGCGCTTGCGTACATTGTTGGTCGTTGTGGTCGTTTGTGTGCCTCGGCGTGTGCCTTTGCGTGAAGCCTTTTACGCGGGCTGTTCATGTGAGGTGTTGAGCGCGAAACGACACAACATCACCAAGTAAGCAAGCATGAAAGAAAAAATGTGGTTCTGGTTCTTCGCCATCTTCATGGTGTGTTCTTAAGCAATATTAGATGGCACTAGATGTACAAATAGCGGCGTTTTGCGGTGTTTTGCGGTGCAAAGGCGGGGGGTGAAACCATGCAATGAGCAAGCAAATAGAGCATGGGAAGGGGCCCTTTTTACATAACACGGATTTTTTTAATTACTACTCCTTGCCATTCTTTTGTTCTTTACTACTAATTACTCGACTTGTTGGCTGATGGGGGCGTGGAGAGACGCGTAGATAGGTGCCATGTCGGGGAGGAAGCAGAGCAAGAGCATTACGAGGAGCAGGAATGTAGTAAACTCGGGCACAAAACATATCCTCCTCGCAAAGCAGGCATCTCATCTAGATCAAAACATTCCGAAGCAAGCCTAACACACTGCCTGTCTTGGTTGCTTGCTCGTTTTGTTTCGTTTCAACCGCGAATATCCCAACTCACATCTTCACACCGCCAAACAAGCCCCCAAAAGCAGCTCCCCAACCACCACCACCACCACTCACTCCTCCTCCTCCCCGTCCAGAACCCCCCCTACCCGCCCTCGCCGCCTCGTGCTCAATCCACCCCACCAAAAACCTCTCATCCAGCATCTTCCGCCCATCAACGACCTTGCTCCCCGTGCGGGGCGCCCCAGCATCATCAAACGCCAGCAGCGTAGGCACCGCCGTAATCATATACGTCATGGGCAAGCTCTCTGAAAAAGAAGAGCCGCTCCCCATGTCGGGACTGTCGAACTCGATGGGCGCAAAGGCCACGCCGCCTTGGGGTTCGCCTACGCCGCGCTCGAGGAGGGATTGGAGGAGCGGGAGGACGCGGTGGCAGGTTGGGCAGTATGATGTTGTCCAGAGGGTGAGGAGAGGGGTGCGGGAGGAGGAGGAGAGGGAGAGGTAGGTTGTTAGGGAGTTGGGGTTGCGGACACTGTTTTTGTTTAGAAAGGAAAGTTTTAGTAATTTTTATTCATGCTTGTAGTTGTGCTGTTTTTTGGGTTGAGATATGGGTTCTTCTAGCTTTGGAATGTGATATCTTTTGCTTTTTGGGTTTGGTTTCTTCTTGTTTGCTTTGATATGTGCTTTCTTCTTTCTTTGAGGTGTGATTTTGGCTGTGCGTAGGTACAGTTGTAACTTGTAGGAGGTACCTAGGAGGTCGTTGATGGCATGGGGCATGGGGGGGGGTACAGGCCTGTTGCGTGACGTATGTCCTTGCAGGGGTAAACTCACGGATCGTATATTTGGTTCTTCCTCAAGCGCGGTCCTGTGGAGTGGAAGCCGCAGTGATGAAGCAGAGGAGACGGGGCAGCGACGGTGCGGAGATTCTTCACGATGGCGCTGCTGGGGAGGTTGGGGAGGACGCGGCGCGTATGAGCCAGGAGGGGCGGCATCATGGTGGGTGCAGAGAACGTCGGTCCTTTGTCTGTGTCTCTTGTTTTTTTCTTTCTTGTACGTATCCCCCCTCGTGTACCTCGTGGTGTACTTCGTGCGATGAAACTGAAGGGTTGCGAAAAGGGCGATTCCAAAACAGATGGTTGGTATGACCGTGGTCCGCATGTATGATGTAGGTTTGCATCTTGGCGGCCTGCCGCATGACGTAAGAAGCAGCTTGCTGCGTGGGGGAGAAGTTACCTGTAGAGGCTAGAACCCTGTGGGACCCCACAACCTTGAGGGCACTGGGCAGCCGCCAGCGACCAGCCTGAGCCAACCGGAGCCAACCCGCACAAAGAAGCGCTTTTCGTTAAAACGTTTACGCGACGGTACATAAATGCCTAGGTACCTAGGTACCTTCGTGTTGCGGGCCGGTCGCCGCATAAGGTTGTCTGCCGATCGAGACTGCAACCTTGGCGTTGTCGTACGAGATGGGCGCCTGCGAAGGTCCGAGCTGCCTCACTCGCTGGCTCGTTTGAGGCTCACTGCTTTCTCGCTGCTGGTGGTCACTGGTGGCTGATCAAACCTCCGGCTGATATTGCCGCGCTTTGGCTGCTCGCTTGCAAAACAAAACAAGAAGAAAAGACCCCTGAAAAGCCAAGAGACTTGGGATGAAGCGGGTGGAGTAGGCGCGTCAAGCGTGCGGAGCATACGATGATGACCAGCGAATCGTGCGCGTGGGGAGAGCACAAGACGAGACCCGATACCCAGACCGCCGAGCTTGATTGTTTGTTTTAGGATTCTCAGGATCCTTAGAGCGCAGCTTAGGGTTGCAACTTGCCAGAGGCTGCGGGCACGTGTGGCTGTCTAGACATGGGGTTTGGAATCTGGACAGAGATGCCCTGAACGAGGAGTCGCTAGGGCGTATCGGTGGCTGTAACGGCTGCTGGCCAGCTGGTCACTGGTGGGCAGCTGGTCTGGTCTGGTGCCTGCCTGACGCGGCAAGGGCGCGGATCTGCGCCTTCCTGCATCTGCAATCTGCAATCTGATCTGCATCTGCATCTTCCTATGTGTCTGCGCCTGCATCGCGAACCTGCTTCGGCTATCCCTTGCGTCCATACATACTTCTTCGCCTTCCGTTACACCAGCTATCCTGGCACGCGTCATGTCTGCAACCTGAGCACACTTTTGTGACACGCCATTGCATCCCTGCTTGAGACATCCCGTCCCGTCCTTATCAACCTAGATGCCGGTATTCCGGTCCTGATGTAACCTCTCCTACAGCAAGACATACCATACATACACCGCACACACCACGCATCATATACACTGTACAGCACATACATACATACACCTAGACTTTGCATCGCCGTCCGCCGTCGTCGTCGTCGCATCATCGACCAAGTTTTGACTTTCGACGAGTCTGGCCCAGAGAACGAGCCATCCCTTGGAGTAGTGTCGCCTCGATTTGGTCAGCTTCGGCTAGCCCGACTCCGCCATAATAAATCTCGGCCATCGCTGTCTTTGTTCGAGCGTTTACGGTTTACTTTATCTTTATTCTTCTTAATGCTTTGTCATCATTGTTAAACCCTACGTACCGTGGCCTTGCTTCTGCCCTCGACGTCTGGCAGACTACTACTGCCGCTACAGTTGTGTACATACGAGCGCGACCAGCGCAATCAGCGCAAGAAACACCAATGTCTTCTTCATCAGAGGACCCAAAGGACGCCGCCTCCGGCTGGAAAATTGGCCGCCTATTCAAGGCAAAGGCCGGACAAGACGCTCAGGAGGAAAAGGCGACAGTCCCTGGCCATGCGAAATGGAGCTTCGGCGTGCTCAACGACAAGGAAACCGTCGAGGTGCCAGGTTCCGTCCTGCTCTTAACTGCTAACCGCAACGAACCTCTCGGCCTGCGCAACGTCCATGCCAGGACCTCTCACTCATCCATTCCCGTGGGCTTTCCAGTCGATCTCCCGTCAACTCCAGGCGGGTCCCGTCCGCCTGCCCAGCCGTCTCCCTCTCCCATGACCCTCAAACCCCCTGAGGCTGATGATGGAAAGAAGAAGACGGAGGATGGGACCATTATTCTGGATCCCCAGCCCGAAGACTCCCAGAATGACCCCCTGAACTGGCCTAACTGGCGTCGGGACAGTGCTTTGTTGTCCTTGGGCTTCTACTGCATGATTGGTGGTGGTATTACCTCCATCATGGCCGCCGGCTTCACCAACATTGCACGTGATTTCGATGTCGACGTCGAAACTGTTTCCTTGACAGTCGGTCTCTACATGATGGGCCTTGGAATCGGTTCCGTCTTTGCATCGCCGACCGCTATATTGTTTGGAAAACGACCAGTCTACCTTGCTAGTGTCATACTGTTCATCGCAACATGTATATGGTCGGGCTATGCCAACAGCTTTCCGTCGCTGCTGGCCGCCAGAGTCTTCCAGGGCATCGCCATCAGTCCGGTTGAGTGTCTGCCCTCGGCGACCATTGCTGAGATTTTCTTTCTTCACGAGCGAGCTTACCGTATCGGTATCTACACCCTATTGTTGTTGGGAGGAAAGAATCTGGTTCCTCTTGTCAGTGCTGCCATTATCGGGCGTTACAACTGGCGTTGGGTATTCTAGTGAGTTTTCCGATTCTTTCTTTTTTTCTTTTTTCTATCATATATCGTTTCTCCCTGCAAAGTCTATCGGCTAACTCTCTACGCAGCATCGTTGCCATGGTAGCTGGCTTGGGATTTGTCCTTCTTTTCCTGTTCGTTCCCGAGACGTTTTGGGATCGCACGCCCACCAGGAAGCCATCGTCTCGTCCGAGTTTCCTTCGACGGCTCTCATCTCGAAGGAGCGTGCACATGTCACGGCAATCCGTGCAGTCGGAGAAAGTCATGCCCAAAACGCCCGACAGACCGCTCTCGCCAGGTGCTGCCGCGCGCCACAGGGACGTTCATGTTGGATTCGCTCCAGTTCTGCCCACCGGCAGTGGCAGTCTTTCCCCGAATCAACACAATGGCAACACTTCTTCTGGTGTAGAAGCCTTGCCGGCAGCTCATTCCAACCACTCGTCTTCAGACCGTCATCGCCATGTTGGGTTCGTCGAGCCCAGCGCAGCTACAGCCGAAAAGACGGACACACTGAGCGCACCTGGCGCGACGCCTTCGATTGTCGTGTCGCCTTCGATGGAACAGAACCCCAAAATGGAAAACTCGAACAACACCGAATCGTACTTCTCGGACACGACTGTTCCTCTCGTTTACGTACCAGATGAACATGCCGATCTTCATGCCACCAGTCCCATGAACTCGCCGCGGGCCAGCAGCTCTCAGAGACACGTGGGCCAACTGGGAGAAGGGCATTCGCCATACTTTCAAGGTGCTACGGGGAGTGATGTCAATAATGGTCCCAACCTGGACACTGAAAAATGGTCGGCATCGGCACTCAACGCTCCGCCCAAGTTCCGAGCCTATACGCATAATCTGCGACACCAACCCGCTCGAACGTTTGTGCAGCAGCTGAAGCCCTTCCACGGCCGCCTCAATAGTGATCAATGGCTCAAGGTTATGATCCGGCCCTTTATCCTCTTCTCGTATCCCGCCGTCTTGTGGTCCTCTGCAGTGTATGCGTGCTCGATTGGATGGCTAATTGTCATCTCGGAGACAATGGCCATCATCTACCGGGACCCAACAATCTACAACTTTACCGCACTGCAGACCGGTCTCGTGTACATCTCGCCTTTCATCGGAGGTGTGCTCGGCACAGGTGTTGCCGGCAAGATTAGTGACGTGATTGTGCGCGCCATGTCACGCCGCAACGGTGGACTGTACGAGCCCGAGTTCCGACTAGTCATGGCCATTCCCATCACCATCACCACGTGCATTGGGCTCATGGGCTTTGGCTGGTCGGCACAGATTCATGACCACTGGATGGTCCCTACCTTCTTCTTTGGCGTGCTTTCGTTTGGATGCGCTCTCGGCTCCACGACTGCCATTACCTTTTGCGTCGACAGCTACCGCCAGTATGCGGGCGAGGCCCTTGTCACGCTCAACTTTTCCAAGAACCTTCTGCATGGCCTTGTCTTTAGTCTCTTTGTGTCGCACTGGATGGTGGATGACGGGCCCAAGTCGGTGTACATGTGGCTGGGCATCATCCAGCTCTTGGTTCAGATTACTACGATTCCCATGTTTATCTACGGCAAGAGGGCGCGCATGTGGACCGTGCGGAAGAACCTCATGGAGAAGTTTTGAGTACATGCTCGGTGCGACTATATATACAGAAGTTGCAGCGGGATAGATGTGCGCATTAGATGTTGCGCCTGCTCTTGATCTTGGCCTCATGGTCTGTTGGTCTTGCCTGATCGTTAGACCATCTGTTTGTTTGCTTTCTGTGTTTGTCTGTTCTTACTGCATGCTCTGTAGAGCTGGGAGTTTTCATTAGATGACTGGTGTTGAAAGCCTTGCGCTGAGCTCCACGAGGTTGTCTTTTCTAATTGCTGGCACGGGCGAGCAACTTCTTGTTTTGTTGATGAGGGGAGGGCAGCATTTGCGTACATGGCATAGAGTGATGAGACACTGGCGGAGCCAGCATGACCATAATGAATGTCTTTGGTATGATTATCTTAATAGTTTAGAAAGTTGTAGAGCAAGAGTCAATAGATTTGACGAGTTTGGAAGTCAGAACTGAACAGATGTTGTCGCAGGGTATATAGGGGTGTTTACTGCACATCAGAGTGGCCAGACGGCTGCGCCCATTCTTTTGTGCGATAGATGTAATTGTGATCAATGGGGACTGTAACCGGATGAAAAGTGCTTCCATGAGCTAGAAACAGACATATCTAATGATATGGGCATCTGGACAGAAACACGTCGCGTATGTGACATCTTTTTGCCAACATGAGAGTCGACTAGAAAGAGTACCTACGTGAGAAGTTGACTCTTCCGAACAGCTTTGGTACCTTCGCCCCACTACGCCGTGCCGGCCAGCCAATGATGTTACTTTTGTATCTGATTCCGCTGCGTCAACGTCTACTCCGTATGTACTCTAAAAAGTAGACAATTCTGTCAAAGGTGTCAAGGACCAAGCAAGTTTTTACATATTCAGCCTGATGGAACCGTAAGGTTACACATAAATGAATAAAGGTTAAAACAAGCACTAGTGCATAAGCATAAAGGTATGTCGTTCTGATGATTGTCTTCGTTGTTATTATCTATCTACAAAAAGGGGCGGAGGCCAGCTTTGTGGTGTTGTGCTCGCTGTGTGGACCCATGCCCCCACATACGAGACACGCACACCAATCAGCGTGCAGTGCGCTGCACATTGCTGTCCTGCGATTCCAACACAGCCATCTATCCATCTCTCTTGTAGCCTTTCGCTTCAGACTATCCTCATATCGCAGGGTTCTTCCTTGGATCTCACACTCACCACACCCAACTTTTGATCCACACCACAATCTCATTCGCATCGCAACCTCTTCATTCGTCTTCACATCTTGACATAACTCATCTCATACTTCCCCTCTCTCCTCTCACGGTTCACCAAATCATTGCATTCTTCGACCTCGCTTCCGTTCCTCCATCCAATGGCCACCCGCCTCCCCCCCCTCCTCCAACCATATCTCTCGCCCCCGCCAGCCAACTCCCTCGCCCTGCTCACCAGCGTACTGGGCGCGAGCACAAACTGGCTTGTCCTGCGGTGGATATGTAGTCTTTTGGAGGGGGGCCGCGGAGATGAAGTACCGGAGCTGGGGGCGTCAGAGACAGGGACAGCGTCGGGGACGACGGTTGTGCTGTGTAGTTTTTTGAGAGAGGGGGGGTTTTGGAGGGAGGGGGCAGGGAGGATGGTAGGTTTATGTTTTTCTTTTTCTTCCAGCCTCGTATTCTTGATATCGTTCTTTCACGCTGGCGTTTTCGCTCTTGTTTTGGGGGCTTGTCTTGGGTTTGCTCTTATCGTACAAATGGTTCTGTCTCGTTCTCATCGTGTTCTCGTCCCTGTTCTTCTTACCACACTACAGGTAGGTCGTGTTGGCTCTTTTGGCATCCTGGAGCTTGTTTCTCGTTCTGGGCCTGTGGTGTGAGGGGAACATGAGGAACACGATGAGTGTTGAATTTGCTTCGGACTGTGCCTTCTGTTGAGATGATGCATATGCTTGTATTATTCGAGCCATCTAGAAGACTAGATCTTCCTTGTCAAATTCTTTGCTTAGCAACTTCCTTCTTATATTCTCTTCTATCTACATGCCCTCAGGCCTCCCTTCTTCTATTCGGTTTCCTCTTGTATCGCACGCCTAAATACGCGCTCTGTACGTAACTAACGCCCCCCCCCCCCCCCCCCCCCCCCCCCCCCCCCCCCAGGCCCTCAACCTCAACAACGATAGATTCATCTTCGTCGACGGCCTCACCGCCCTGTGCATGCCCGACACACAGCTCCCAGAAGGAAAATTACCCGCAGGGGACATTCTCCTCCGCGGTACAGCAGTAGAAGATGTGCGCAAAGGACTGGAGAGCGCCATAGCGCAGGCCACCTCGAGGGGCGGCCGCGTGGTCTTGGTACTAGACCAGATGGATGCCTGGTTGGCCATGGCCGAGGCACGCGAGGTGGAAGTAATGGATCTGTTACTGAGCCTGAGAGAGGTAAATCCCCCCCCCCCCCCCCTTTGAGCTCTCCTCCCCCTTTCATCCTTCTTGATCTCCGGTCTCCCTGTCACGGCATCTCCCCTTGTGTGTGACACTACGTCGACGACACATCGTTTCTTCGCAGAGAAAATTATTAACGCCTGGGCGCAGAAAGTCCACAGCACGATCGTTACCGTCTCCGCAGATGATCCACTGCTGCATGCGCAGACCACGACGCTGGAAAAGGAGCATGCGGCGTTTGCGCTGTCCCTCGCTCATGAGGCGTATCGGGTCATGGCGCTGCGGTTGCTGGATACGGGCACGGCGCTTGATGTCAGTGGTGTGGTGCGCATTACAGGCGGCGGGAAAGGGAACGGTGGGATGGCAGACGCGGAGTATCTGTATTATGTTTCTGGTGATGGCGGTGTCAAGGTGTTTGAGAGGGGGGCGTGATGTTGGCTGTTTGACGTTTCTGGCGAGGAGCTTTGGACTGGGAATTAGTGGTATTGCCGGGAAGGAATGTGAGCGGAAAATTCGGTCTCAATGCATCATAAAGGGCGGGGGTAATGTAGATAATGGATGTCATGAGCCTGTTCGCGACGCACAATCGAATGATTTCGCAGAAGTAAAGCATTGAATCCACGTCCGCTTTTTAAGATGTACTTCCAGGACAGACTGCGAGATAGACCCTGACATGTACGGTCTAGGTCTTGCGAGGCTCTTCTTCATCTGGCAATGGACTCAGGCCTGGTTGACCGGGCTGGAATACGCATTACGCATCAAAGCCCTTACTGGAGAAGCTGTTACGGTTCACGCACGACACCTTGATAGGACATCCACGGCATCAAGTCACGCAGCAGGGCAGGACATGGCATTCAAAAGCGGACAAGTCCCAAGCCCATTGAAGATGGCAAATTAAACCCTTTTGTTAGCTCTGACAATTCTTCGTTTTCTCACTACATCAAGACATAAAGAACAAACAGAAGTCCTGAATGCTTTGCTTCTAAAGCCATAAAAGAAAACAGAAAATTCACCTTGTCCCTCCGTAGTGCCATGCCGAGAGGGCCTGCTGCGTAGATGATGTGATGCCCACTTCGCTCCTCCCACCAGGGAATACGGCAAAGCAAGACACGTCGTCTACCCACCAGAGCTACCCCATCTGTCTTGACACAAAACCATACCTGGTCCCCATCAATGACAGAGGAGCGTAATTCATGACTGATAGGCAGGGAGACATTTCGCAAACACGGCTTCTCCATCGCCCACCAGTCAGGAACCCACGTTCCCATGTCTACCGCCTCCATATACCATTCTCTGATCGCTGCCTCGTTCCCTCCCCCTTATCCAGTTGTCCGATCGTTTTCTTCACCAAATCACAATCGGCGTCAAATCGTAAGTCAGTGCAGGTGGAAGAAAAGTCACTTTTGCGAGTGAGGCAATCGAAGTTGGTCCCAAAATCATCGTATTGCTTTTTATTTCTCTTGTCCCCCCGAGATTATAGGGGGGAAACTAGGCTTTGTTTTTAAACAGAAAGAAGCAATCTACTCCGACTTTGAGGTGGGGCCGCGAGCGCCCTTAGGTGCGCCAGTCTGGAAACCATTCTTGAATCGGCGGGAAACATCCTTGAGGTATCGGCAGCGACCAGTGCCGACGGTCTTTCTTCGCTTGGCCTTCTCGCTCCAGTTGTCTGTAGAAATCACTGTTAGTATTCCATCTTCACGTCGGAAGCATTGAGAGGTGCAATGATGGCAGTGAATGCTGAATTGCGATCATCCTGCCAGGTCGATTTCGATGCGACGCAGGGTTGTGTGGCACAGCCCAGGCCCCCAAGACCTGGGGAACAGCGTAGTCGTGTCGAGTGAAAGGGTGGTGAGAGAGCGAGGATGTAAAAACGTACACTTGCGAGTCTTAGCGGAGGGGTAGCCGCAAGAAGAGCACTCGTGCTTCTGGATGTGCAGAGAGCGACGACCTGGATTAATTCTCGTTAGTGTCCGGTCGTTACGGAAAGATATTGTCGCGTGCTGCCTGTCATCCTGGACCGAATTTCGAAGCCTCGTTCGCAAACACCTCCCTTCGCCCCGCCAACCCTCATGGCAATAATCCCAGCTTCACACGGGCACCATTTCCTCCTCTTTCCGGTCCAGATATTCGCACGAGTTCGAGAGACTTGACTAACCGCATCGTCGGCACAGGGTGTGCGTCTTGTTGTGACGTTTACCGAAACTGGAGGTACCCTTCGCTACACGAACAGGCACGTTAATAAAACAATGTACAGCCCCCCGGAAAAGTGTTTTAACATATTGTCCGGTTGCAAAGCAGCAGAGTCGCATAGATTAGAGGTTTGACGTACTCATTTTGGCGGTGGTGGTTTGGCCGGTGGTTGAATGACAATCGAGGAATTTCTCGCACGGGTGGGAAGGCTTTGGCGGGTGGAGTTGCGAGGAGCCGACCAGCACTGCTTAGCCCTAATTCGCCTCGTGTGTGTGCATAATCGGGCTGGTTAGTGGGTCCACGGAGCGAGGTCATGTGATGATACCCTTGGTCGGAGCGATGCACGTGATTACCTTTTTCTTGATTTGGCAAGGACGCTAACTTGATTCGATGTGAACACTGGAGACGTACTTTCGCATTGCGTGGCAGAAATACAAGCCTCCCACGGCTACCAGCAGTGAGCACTTGTGTAAAGCACGTATGTACATACTGGTGGTATCAAGTGTTTTGTGCACGAAGCAAGACCCGATCAATTCAACTGGACGTCTGGCATATCTCGAGCCATGGCTAACAGGGATCTTGGGACAATGTCGCCAGCAATCATCAGAAGCATCAGGATCGTGTCCTACAACGATCTCCAACTCCCTGGGCAAAGAGTCTAATAAGACAAGTGGCGAGAAAAAAGAATAAAGAAAGTGGTAGGAAAATGAAGTCGTATATCTATCAATTCAAAATATGTTGTGGGTCGAACTAGACAACTGGCAGCAAGTTATAGGTCGCTACGATGTCAGAGATGATGCTTGAAGCACTCATTCATGCTCCACGAAGGCTGTACGCCAACGATCTATCTTCATCCCATTACCGACAACGAGCTCTCTGAAACAAACCCAACCAGTCAAGCTAGCTTTCCTCGGGGTATGGGCTGCTGCCGTTCGTAAGGGCATGCTCGATATCAATGCCCTTCTCAGCGATCTTAGTGAGAGGCACGGCATCGACATGGCTCAACTCGTCTAGAGCCAAGTCCGAGTCTAGCTGTTGTGCCTTTGAAAACGCAGCGAGATGTTTGAGATTTATACACGCTGAAAGAGTTCCTCTCCAGTCGCTTGGGACTGGGGATGGTTCCCTCAACGTCGTGACGCTTACGGAAGATAGGATTCGGCCTATAATTCTTTGAATCCAATAGAGAGCCACTGTTGTCTACGAAAGAGGTTGATAGAGTGAATTGGCGGTTGGGGTTGGGTCAGTTGTCAAAGTCAGGACGTCTTTTTGTCTACGTTGTCGCTAAGGCCATTTGGCTCTCGAGTATCGGCCTTTACGCCAGTCACCCGTTCTCCACCGGAAAACACAGAGTGACTACCTGTTCGCGGTGGGAGATAGAGTCTAAGTACATGTAACTCCTCCATGGAGGGTGTTATCATGACTGGGCAGATTACAGCTGATCAAGAGCCGCTTGGAGGCGTGCTAGCTGAGATGATGGCTTCGTGCGCCGGAACGACAGGACTATTCGAATACGACAAGTTGCGTCCACATTGCCGTGCTTCCTCTGCCGTGGCTACAGTTCATCTAGATAGGGGTCTGAGGCTCAGATCACCATGATGCTGGAAAAGCAGACCATGTGAAAGGGCACCCGATCACTTGGTCGAGGCATGGTGCTCTTTACAAAGGGAGTAGAGTCTGGTTCTAGGCCTCAACGACATCAAGTAATGAGTCGTCACGACGGTATTTCTACTCACGATTTTCCGCAAAACGCCACGTTTGACGGCCGGAGCCAGTGACTCGGTCAAATTCACTCATCGCTCAAACTTCTTTGCGGCAAGAGACTCCTCAGACAGACGATCATTTGTCTCATGTATTCGCTCCCAGTGCAATATTCACATGCGTCTTGGATGTCACTGTGTCGTCTCTCAGTCTAGAAGTACAGTCTACTGTTGCTTCCACTCCGGGCCATCCATAAGTACGTCACGTATAACGGCTCTGATTGATGGGGGTTTCATCTATCACAGATAACCTTCACTCTTCATTCGCACACTTACCATGAAGGTGCGGGGACTGATTCCTTAGCCGTGGGATATCATCTGGCTGAGGGCTCAGTGCCCGATTATGGCTATGAGAACGAGTTACGACGCTTTGCTGCCAGCTCGTATGTCGCTGTTCTACTATGGGGTTGTCTCCTGAGAAGTCCTGCTTGCTGCCTCAACTGATGAAAAGTCAGTCCTCGATGGCCTAACGGTATTCTAGGGCACGTGTCTGCTATTGAAGACATCCATGTTGTCCTCTCGACGTTCGGGCGGCCATCGATCGGCACGCCTCGAGTGCGGGTGATGCAAGCAAGCAGGCAGGCACTGAGTTCTGTACGAGAGAGCTTCTGGGTGTCAACCACGTGACGCTTTTCATGTCAACTTGTCAAGTGGCCGGTCGTGTGCTGACATACAAGGAAGATCGAGAGCGGACATAACGCTTTGCCTGCGCTGCATAGTACAAGGGGGTCGGGCACGAGAACTCCCGTTTGTTTGTGTATTACACGCGGTAATCAATATTCTGGAAGGACTGCGGCTTTGCGACTCATCTCAGCCACATTTGGAGAAGTTTCGTGAGTACAAAGCCAGCAGGTTTAGCGGTTTGCCAAGGTCGCAATTTGTGGCAGCTCTCACATCGGGATCATATGTGAGCAACCTATTTTAGAAAAACAAAGCTGCGGCCTGCCTGGTGCTGAAAGATGATCCACGCGGTGAGTAGGTTTGCAGCTTAAGTGATGAGTTGAAAGAAACCTAACGTCTACACTGCGACCTGCCTAGATGCGAGAATCGGTATACACTGATACAGAGACAGCACATTCTTCGCAGGCGCGGACTGCGCGGTCAATTTGGATTCATCCCTGACGATTTTCTCTCAGACTTAAAAGAGCACTTATGTTCAGCGTTCAGAACCTAAACGCAAGGAATACGACATACTTGAGGACACGCTATGTATAATTGGAAGACAAACTTTCCGGCAGATACGTACATACGTTCAAACAGCAAAGTTAGGAGGATGAACTCTCTACACCATACACACGAGGCTTACGATCCGAGAAACGGTCCATGGAATGAATACCTTCTTGGCAGGCTCGGCTGACAGCTGTTATGGCAGTATCTCCAGCTACTCCTTCGCCCGTCATGTCATCTCGTGGGAGTGCAGTGCGTCCTCGGGCTCATCCTTGCGGCACCCTGCCAGAAGACAGCTCAAAAGCCCACGATCGTGTTCACGGCCTGCGATTTCTAATACCGCCGTTTTGGTCGCGGCTTAGGAGAGAAAGTGTCTAGTGAGCGACGGAGCTCGGTGGCCAGGACGATAGAAGGTGGAAGACTGGGAGGTGAGATTATTTTGATGTGAGCTGCGCTTTGTATCCAGCGGTGGCTTTCATTTCATTTACGGTTCCTTTCAATTCGTTACTATATGACTCGATTCTTGTGTCTAAGCGACATCGGCGTATTCCACTTATACCAAACGAGATGGGTCGAGGGAGTCACCACGTTGATGTTGAGACTCACCGTGATAAGTTGTCATGGCTCATAAATAGATCACCAACTTGACGCGAAACCCAAATAAAAGCTAAAGAAAAACTTCAAAAAAACATAGGTCCTGGTCATTGACGTCCACATCCGGGACAAACATAGCATACTTTCCTAAAGCCACCCGCCAAGATCAGTAAAGGCCAGTAAGTTCATGATCTCAATACATCAAATCGGTAAATAGTGCCATTAATCCATCTACATGGCCCCTTTTCCCGGTCCCGAACTCTCTCCTTCCATGTTTTCTGCTAATAAATATAGCATCGAAACCATCCCTTTGCCTGCCTTCCCATGCGGGGTTATCGATGCCAGCGTTCCAACATGCATCAAAAGGATGCATTCACACGACGACCCTATGACATCATTCTCTTCATCTGTTTCTTCACCCTCATTCTTCACTGATGAAAGCTTTTTGAAGTTTCACCCATCAAAATTAGCCAAGCACAGTGGCGAAGGGGAAGAAAACAGCCAGAACCCGCCTCCTACCCTACTATCCTACAGGCTGCCAGGCCTCCCCCTTTTTTAGAAGGCGATGGTATCACGACACGAAAAAGACTTGCCGCCCACGTCACACTGCACTACTCATTGTCCACTTCTCGGATGGTCAAGCATAATCTTTCCCGCCGCGAAGCCTGATATCCATACACGAGCATACAACATGCCGAACATGGCATGACCGACCCGGCGACCATTATCTTTTCCTTTCCCCCTTTTCCGGGAGGGTTCTCTTTCACAATAGAGCCAATCGCGAATGCATTGAAGGGTTGTACAAGCGGCAATCCGGCAACGCCGCGAAATGCTCCTCGTAGTCCTGTTGCAAAACAGACATCCACTGGAAGCGATAATGACAGTATACATAGTAATAGTAAGAAAGAAGAGGTGTACCGAAACGGCTCATTCTCGCGTCATATTCCGCTTCTTCCCTCCTGATCCCTATTTTCGGGCACCCATGGAACATTGGTCGTATCTTCAGTGAAACAAACCATGGTGTCACAATCTACAGAGCAGCAAAGAACGTACGATATGTTCGACAACGACACGGGGACCCGTTCCATCCCCACTACTCCGTACATATCTACAGACTACCTGATGAGGTAGGTATGTACGCACATTGTATGGCCATTGGCTGTACAACGCATAGAATGCGAGGCGTGTCTTACGTGCCGTCCCGTAGATTGTGGCGTCGTCCGTGAACTTGTCCACCGGACCCGGGCCCTAAGGCTAGAATGCTTCATTCTCCGAGGGCAACACTGGCTATTTGGTTGCCTCGCTAACTAATTTTAGTTCTCCTGTGCAAAGACCCGACTTGGGCAATTGGCATCTCCAGACTTGAAAATGATATACATACCTATGTATATGTATGCAAGCCCACTAACGCGAACACGGAAGGCACTGTACAGGTATGTATATTCATTGGATGACGGCCCATTCCGCCCCATGGTAAATGTCGATATACACCAACTCGGCAATCCCGCTGATGAAGAAGACAGAAATCGGTCATGGATGCATGCGATCCGGGAAGTCGGCACACGGGCGTGGCCGAGGCGTTGTTGAATACAAAAAAGAAAAGGAAAGGGGAAACACCCCACCCGTAAGCCACCAACTCACGACAACGTTGTGACTTGTACGGAGTAATAAGTCGTGACGAATTTGTGTGTATGCAGTCCTAGCCCTTCGTTTGTTTTCCTTTTCTTTTTTCTCCCCTTTTCTTCCTTCGTCGATCGATCTGTTGGACCACATGTGCATCGCATTAGAGAACAATGGGGTTGTCACGTCGTGTCTTCATCCACGCTTTTGGCCTTGATGAATTAAAACACGTGTGTTGGCAGATTAAAAGCAAAAGTAAGCGCAGCGCAAACGCGTTTCCGTCTCCGGCCTCGTCTGCGGAGCCGGAGGTGATGAGGGAATGCTCTTCTTTTTCGGCCGATTCCAGTAGGCACATTATACATGTACCTTACGTGCGTGCAATTCATTGGCCCTTCTTTGCGGGTGGTGCCTGGGCGAGTTGATTGGCACCATCCATCATCAAATTTGGACTTTAACGGCCCCGCGTAAGCGAGTCGCGAGTCGCGACCATCATCCATGTTGCGTTTGGATCTTGATGGCCCGACGAGGAGGTTTCAGCTCGCGACTACGTGAACACACGGACTCGTTATGGCCAAGACCGCCGCCGTCGGTCTCTGGCTTCCGGCAAGAAAAAAAAGAAGAAGGAAAAAACTCGCCATCATATTTCTAATTATTTACGACCCACGCGGTCGATGTGCGCTGGATGTAAAAGCCAGTGGCCCTTGGCGAGCATCAACGGCCCCTGAACCGATCTCGGAACGCGTTTCCGGAGATTGTACATGTACATGGGGTGCTTGTGCATATCTACATGCACAAAACGGGAGAGGTCGCTATGTAGAGCAGATTTTTAGTCCAAGTCCTGAATGTCCATTGTCGAGTGGTGGCGTCTGCCGGTGGCCATATAAGTCGTTCAGGTCGTATGCGTAGCCTCGGCGAACATGTGTCTTTACCAAAACGGTCACTTTCATTCACCACAATTGGTGAAGTCGCTGACGTATAGAAGCTCCCATTTGTCTTGCGGCTGCTAATAGCCTCCTGTTAGTGACCGTCAGTGACTCAGTGGACGGTCTGGCACTCCTGAACACATGAATGTTACTCCAGATATCGCGGTTGAGTGAGCAGATATGCTTTTTTGGCGTTCTCTGTACTCCGTATGTCGTAAAACATGCATATTACGGTGCATGCCCAGCCACTTCTCGAGTAAAACCAACCCAAGCCGGGAGCTGTGTATGTAACATCAATTGCAGTCCGTAAATGGCCCAGTTCTGATAAATACCCTAGGTAGAGTGAACTGATGAAGCGTTTCCTCAGGCCCCCCCACCAATGTGACGCGTCCTGACGTGAAACGCCCACCGGATGCTCATCCGCTCTGTCAATCTTGTCATCAAATCGGATGTGGATCCTTTTTTGTTCCAAAGAGGGTGCAGAACCCGAATTGCCAAAATTAGACATGCGGGCGCCTTTCGTCTCGCCAAGGCCATTTGTATGTATGTATGCATGTAGCAGTCTTGCAATTCGCTAGGAGCTTGTTGTTCCAAGCTTATTCCAAGCTCTATTCTAAGCACATGTTGATGCCACATGGCACCCCAGGAGAGCGGATCAAGAATCAAACCACGTCACGTTGCCTTCTGAGCATGGTCGCTTTCTCAAGAAGTTAACACAACGCCTGCTCAAGATGAAATGGTACTCATTGATAGTTGGCTGGGTATGAGTCTGTGGTTTCATGAGTTTCTGGGTTGGGTGGCGGAGCAGAAGGCGAATACGTCAACAGGGAATAGGTTGGTAATGTACTCCGTACGGAGTACAAGCAGTGAAGCACCCGCGACTCCGCGAGCGCGTGTGTTGCCCCACCTGCAATATGAAAGGGGCAAATCGCCATAGCTCGACATGAGGAACAGGGGGGTATGTACTCCGTAGACGCGTCACGGAGGAAAAGCTTGGGTGCGTACCTATGAGGTATGTATGTACATGTATGTTGTATATGATATGTACATACATTCTTGAACATTTCTCCGCACCACTCTGGCATTAGGTAGGTATAATTAGCCCCTGACAGGCAAAGACGCCTGTACTCCGTACAGACCGTAGGTAGGTAGGTAGGTAGGTAGTGTATGTCAATATCTACTCTGTACATGTACTCGAGGAGTCGAGTTGACTTCCCAGCCAGACGAGTCACGACCAAAAGCTCTACTCCGTATGTTAGCAAGTGGCCGGTGGCACAATGTTGACAACATACGGCCTTTAGTCTTATCTGGCTCTTCATTGCGCCGTCCATTGTTGAACGTTTTGCTTCCTCCACGGACGCCGGAGACTAATTTGCGCACATACGGAGTATGTACGTAGATGTACATACACATGTTCCTACATATCCCATGGTAAGCAGCATCGGATGAACGGACAATCGGAGCATTGCTCCATGAAATCCATACTCCGGAGACCGTACAGGCATTTATACAGTACCGGCTTAGCTGAACTGGAGCTCTGACATGGCCGAGATTGTAATTGGGTGGCGTATTTTCCGGTTTTCCGGGCGTCCAACGGGGAGAATCGTTGCAAGGATAAAGTGTGGGCTTCATGCAATAAAGAGCCCACATCAGGAACATTACGGAGTACCGTGTATCCGTACAGCGGGAAGAGACCGGGGCCCCAGGGGAAGTCAGCTTTGTTGGAAGTTGGAAGTTGGAAGCGTTTCCCGCACAGCCTCACAGCCTCACAGCCTGCTGGTCGTTGGTCAATGGGACCGCCGCAAGAACTTGCAGGCACCCGATCTTGCGAGAAACAGCCGACCGTCAGGTACGAACTGGTGGTGATACGCAAATACGGAGTGTCTGCCGCAATATAACGACCTACCTACCTAGTATGTATGTACCGTGAAATCTGACTGGTCACGGTGGCTGCGTGAATAGCCCCGAGGGTTGCACAAAACCATCGACACAGTACACTACTAGGTAGTTGTCTCAAATACAGCAAAGTATCCGGCCAGCACACTCTTCATCGCTGTGGCCACTGGCGGCCGACTTGGCCGCGGAGAAGAGTTCAAGCAGGCTTGGCATGGATGATGGCAGCAGATTTGTTGCCCTGCGATTGTCGGCGTCCTTCGTCTCCAACCTTTTGCGCCATCCGCGCAATATGGACAACGAGCTGTACTCTGTAGAGCCCAGGCCCCAGGGTCATTAGGGAATTTGAAGCCGATCATTGACGTTGCGATCGAAGTCCTTTTATTACCTAGCTTGTCTGTCGGCCGATACGATGCACGGCATTGACCCGATACGCTCACTTGCACCGACACCATTGATGACAGGTCGACAAATGTTGGCCGGGAAATGTCTGGAATTGGCCAGATGCTCTGTTCTAATAACTTCCGGCCAAAGCATCAATCCCGTGCTCCTCCTAGACAAGATAATGACGAGAGCCGGGACCGAGGAGGCATGGGCCTCGGGGTCCCCATCAGTCGGCCGAATAGCGTAATGTACCTACCTGTGTGTATGTAATAATGTATGTACGTATGTACGTATGTATGTAGAAGCATTTCCGTCACATGTAGGTACATACTCTGTAAAACGGCATCATTTGAACCCCCTGAAACCTCCTGGACATGTGCTTTCATGACGAGTCCCTTGGGGAGTAGTACGGGAGCTCAGCGCTCGGCTTGTGGTGCCCCGTGAGCTTGAAATCGTGAAGGCTTGGATGCTGCATCGACGGGGCCGGTCCGGTGAGAAAAGCTAGACCCTGGAATGGCGCAGGCTTGTGTTGCCGGGTAGAGGCGCAGGGAGGTGTGAAGCTGCGTGAAGACATCGTGTATCGTGCAGTACCATGCACCGACGGCGGCAATTAGACGTGGTCAATGTGATGGTAATCATGGTTAGAGATGATCAATTAGTTGTGGCCGGTTCAAGTTCTCAGGTGCCAAGCTGAACACTTGTCCTCATCATCTTATGTCGTTTGCTCCTGCCCTAATTATATCTCGTGCCTGCTCTGCTGGTCACGTCTGCCTTGTCCAAGGGACCAACTGGCAACAACATTGAGCATGTGCCTTTGCTGTCAATGGTTTGATGCCCTTGGTACATACCTACCATCTTCTCGTATTCCGCAGCCTGAGTGAGTCTTGCCTGTAATTAACCCTAAACACCTTCATTACGATTCACCAGCCAGGGACGATAGATTTTCGCTCGCCGAATTGCCGTCATATTCCTGCGGTACTTGCGGCACTTAGCTGAGTAAAAAGGCCTTCTCCGCCGCGTGCTGGGGACTACAGCTGGCCCCTTCCCTCTTTTCCTTGATTATTTGATACAATATTCCACACACTGCAGGCACGATCGGCTCCAGATCTACCGCAGCAACGTCGAATTTGAGCGGCGACTTCCCCGGCCGTAGCCCCGGGCCTCACTACATAGCCCGAACCATTATATGCAGGAGGCGAACGGAGGAGCTGATTTACAACGCAGCAGGTCCAAAAGCATCAATTGCGACCAATTGCGCGTCATCGTCGCTGCCCCACGCCGTGTCATTCCAGCGGTAATTTACCTTGATTGCCGCCGTCGGAGCAGGGCAATATTCGAGGTCTAGAGTCCATTGACCGGGACGACTTGTCTTCGCCGCGAGCTGTATTTGTCAAGGCCTTTCTCGGTCAGAAACACAAAGCGCCGAAGAAGCGTTCGATCGCCTACGAGGAAGATAATTGTGGTGGCTCTAAAGGCCCGACGAGAATAGGAGGAGGGCATCGCCGAGCTTATCAGTTGCATGTTTCTACAACACAAGCTGCTTACAACAGATGCATGCAATTGGCGTTCTGGCCAGGTATCCCATCACATCGCGGTCCGGCGTACAACTCGAGGTACACGCTGATCGAAATAGTCCAATTGCGGGCCACCTTCAATACAAGGTGCGTTTTTTTGTCGTGAATCGTGATGAGGTTATTGCGAAGACGACCTCACGTCATCTTGGACGAAGAGCCGCTTAGCTTCGCCCTGCAACAAGCTGCCCTTCACAAGGCGCCTTGTCGTTTGGGCACCCTGCTTTTCCTTTTCTGGCGCTGAAACCTGGCTCGTTTCGGGTGCTTGGCGACTTTGGGCACAGGGATTCTTTCTCGTTGTGGTCTGCGCCACACGTCTTGGTTCCTCACCGGGAGAGGGAAGCTCAACAGAGAAGTGTGCTAAGTGGACGTTCACAGAAACGAATTGAACTTTATTTGACGCGGATTGCTGGTGCTTGGAGAGGCGCTGTGTTTGTCTATTGGAATTTGGCTCCCAGGAACCTCTGTCGCCAGCAAGTTGGATCAAGACGGTCTCGTGCCAGTCAGGGCATCAGCAGAGGAGATCCGGGATCGGATTGGGGAGACTTGGGACGATTGGCTCTCTGGCCGCCTGAGTCCTGACTCCTGACGCACTAGGGTACTGCGTGGCCACTGGCTTAGGTACTCCGTACACGAGCACCGCTCCCTTTTTTGCTGGCAGAGACGAGGCGACAGACAACAAGGAGAGACGCGACAGGACGGGCGGCAGAAATTGCGAGCGCCAGACCCGCCTAGGCCGCCGCACATCCGGCGTTCCCTCCTTCAGGCCTCACTCAGGCGCCAGGCGGAGCAGGTACGTATTCACGACCACGATTTCGCTGTATGCACCGCGGTGCTGCTTGTATAGCGACTTACACTACAGTGCAGCCTTATTTGGTTGACCCGGCCCATTGACTTCTGCCGCATTTCTGCTGGGGAGCCCATCTCCAGTGTAAACCCGACCGACGGGCTTTTCGCTTTCGCCTTTCAGTTTCGCCTTTCGATTTCGCCTTTCTGTCGAGCTTACGCGACTCCTTTCCTCTCGACATACTGCTCCGTCGCTACCGGCTCTCTTTTGTCCTTTTGCCCTTCCTGCTGCTACGCTCTCTCCTCAAGCTCTCCCTCCTCCGACCTCGTCTTGTTTACATCCCTCATTCTCCGAGGTAGTCACGGCCCACGCGCTTCCGTCGACGCCGACACCCGTCTTGCTCTGGTGCGTGTGTACATACGGTGTACGGTGCGTGCGCGTGCTGGCGGCTGCGCTTGGCCCAGGCCGATCGGGTCGACTTCTTGTCCTACAAACCCCAGATAATTTCCCACGCCCGTCCCGTCAATTGTCCTCTTTTCGTGTCCCACCGTCACTTGGCACTTTCGTCCTCGGTCCTTGGCTGTCACATTTGCTCCCGGTGCAGTCGTTCCTCAGCACTGTCGTCACGACTCACGGGAAGCTCGCCCCCTGATCCGGCCAATCGCCCGTTGTGAGCTTTTTGCATCCGCTTTGCATCGTCGCTCGTTGCCTTGTCTTCTTGAGTACACACCCGATCTCCTTCGAAAAGCCGTGCCTTCGTCGTTGGGCGCCCCTGACGAACCGGCCGTGCTGCCAACTCTTTTTCTTTCTCCTTCGAGACGGCATTCTTCGCTCCCCCAATTCTCCACACGCCCCTCTCTCACTCTTTCAGACTGTTGTGCATCCGCCTCAGCGCGACGGGTCGCCTCTGCCTGTGGTTGCAATCGCCCGCCCGCCCGCCCGCCCTCTTCATAACACGCAGCCAAGCAACCGTCATCGAATTCGGCCTCTTGTCATCCCAGGAGCTGTCTCCCGCCCTCACATCGTGGAACAGGGTGACTGGGCTATCGTAACAGCCCCCACGTTCTCAACGCTGCGATTTCGATTCCGTCCGGCTCACCGATCCCTTTGGGGGGTACGATCAAACCATGGCGCCCGTACAGCCCCGTCTCAGGATTCTCTCAGGTATGCTGTCCCACCTCGCGCCGTTGGCTTGCCCCGTGTGCACGCCATCACTCGTCTGTTTGTTTCCGGTGCGTTGGCGCCTGAATCTGCTGCCCTCTTGCGCAGTCTGAGCCTTTCAGGTCGTCCGCTACAGGATTGCCCATTTTGGCCCTTCTTCTCGGCATTGCTGTCAATTTTCTGTTTAGTTTCCTAATCGTCCTTTGATTTCTCATCTTCACTTTTTTTTGTGCCTTCGACCCCTTGACTTTTTTGCGATCTACTAGGAAAGCGCCGTTCGCGCAACACAACCCTTGCTATCCTTCGAGATGAGTGACGGTCTGCTAATGACTATTTGCTCAGTTGGCGGCAACCCTGTTTCTGCCTTCTTATCCTGGAGGCTTCAAGCGACAAATGCCTGTGATGTAACCTTGGTCTGGAAATCGGGTTATGAGCATGTCGCACAATACGGAATATCCTTCAAGTGAGTCGAGGAAAAACGTGATTACCATTCGCTGCTGAGAGCGCAGTTGAACTGATCAACCTCCCTCTCTAGATCACCCGTCTTTGGAAACGAACGATTCAAGCCTCGTCACGGTAAGTTTGTTCTGCAAACCTCTCTGCGTCTCCCTTGCCTTGACTGGCGCTAACTGGCTCGTGCTCTAGTCGTTCGAAATCCTGAGGATGCTGCTCACGCTCGAGACGGTCCATTCGACTACGTTGTGCTGTGTGTGAAAGCACTCCCCGACGTTTACGATCTCGCCGCCGTCATCGACTCCGTCGTCACACCCCAACATACTTGCATTCTCGTGAACACAACACACACATTAGGCGTCGAAGCCGCACTCGAGGAACGATTTCCAACAAATGTCGTTCTATCGCTGGTATCCGGCGCCGAGCTGACCCAGCTCGGTCAGAGTGAATTCGAACACAAAGGCTCATCTGAGGTTTGGGTTGGACCTGCCAGCAAAAATGGCAACATACCTCACTCCATCCAAGAAGATATGGCTCAGGCTTTGGCCATGACTTTGTGCACCGGGCAAGTCGAATGTAAGGTTTCGTCAAACATTCGCCAACAGCAATATGAACGAATGATTGGGTAAGCAATACAATTCCCTTATTACAAAGATGATGCCGTTCTTTCAGGATGCTCTCTTTGATCAGATTTGCTGATATAAGCCAACCATCAACAGACCGATCGCTTTCCACCCAGTCTCGGTACTCTTCGACACGCCAAATCACGCAGCTCTATTTGAGAAGGTCGGAGTCAAGGATATGATATCAGAAGTCATCGACGAACTGCTGCGCCTTGCCGATGCCAATGGGTGCAAACTTGGGCCGGAGTTCAAACAACGGACTATGGATGACATGTCCAAACCCAATATGCCAGAAAGCATCATGTGGCAGGATTACATGGCGAGGCGTCCCATGGAGATTGAGACGTACCTCGGATCGCCCATCAAATTGGCCCGCGAATCCCAAGTGTCCGTTCCGCGGATAGAAACACTTTATGCCATACTCCACAACCTCAACATTGTCAATCGCTCTAGACCCAAGCCTGGCGATGCCCCGCCACCGACTTTGATGCCACCGAGTTCTCCTATTCCTTCTCCGCAACCTCGTGCTGCTTCTCAAGCAAGTCATCGGCCCATGATGGGAGGCATGCCAAACGGAAACGGCGCAGGTCCTCGACAGCCTCGACCGCGGAACTCGTCAAATTTTGGTCCCCCTGGAGCCATGCGGCGACCACCTCCTCAGATGAATGGTGGTCCCGCAAATGGCTTTCCTCGCCCTCCTCCTTCGATGAATGGTGGTTCGCGTGTGCCATCAAGACGAGGCTCGATGGATGGCAATGACTTGGAGGAGTTCTCACATCTGGTGCTCTATGACGACATTCCTGAAGGCTCAGAACCATCGATACGCGGTGAACCAGACGTGGCGTTGCGAGAGCGGGAGCTGCAGATTCGTCAGCGAGAAATGGCTCTACGTGAGCAAGAAATGCGAATGAGACGTGGCCCACCTGGCCCCCGCCGAGGTCCTCATCCCATGCGAAACAGTCAACAAGTCTTTGATGACGATGATGATGATGACGACGGCTTCGATCCAATGACAGCTGCCCCAACACCGGCGATTGATCCCGACAACTTTGACATGATGAGTGTTACTTCAAGGAAGAATCGTAAGGCTCCTGGACCCTCTGCTTCTCAATTTCGCCGAAATCCGGAACCAGATGGGCCTCCACCGTCTCGAGGTAGCAGATTCCGGCCCAACTTTGGGCGCAACCGTACCAGTCAGGTCCATCACCTTCCAACAATGGCTGACAATATACTTGATGATCCTATGCTCGCTTTTACCTCGAATCGATATGGTGCTGTTGATAGAGGCGCCATGGGCGGCGGCTCTCGCGCAAATTCACTGACGGCTTCAAGGTTGGACGAGCTCCAGTATGGAGCAAGTCTCGGGCCTCCGGGAGCCATGAATGGCGCACATCCACGCCGCGCGAGTCAATCTCCAGGCAATCCGTACGGCCCGCCCCTCCGAGGCAATCGTCCCTCGCCCCCTAACGGTTACGCACCATCGATGAACGGGCGGCCCTCACCACCAGATGGCGTTCGTCAGCCTGTGCCTCGCTACCCGCCAGGTCAGGGCAACTCTATTGCCCCCCAACAAGTGGAGCAACATGTAGGGGTGAGCGCCCTCCATCCACCTAAGCCTAGAAACGTTCGTAGTCTGACTGGTAGTGCGAGCGCCAGCGTGGGCAGTGGTGAAATCGACTCGGAACGGTCTGCGCATAGCAGCCAAAGCAGTATTCAAAATGCGGCCACCGTCGGAGTCCGTTGAAAGCCCGCGATGTACTGTTTGCCCCGAGTGCATCGACGGAATCACTCTGGCAGGTTTACCAATACTGTTACGATCGATAAGGCGAATTTGATGCTGCAGTCTTCAGCATCACAGAACTAGCCTTACTCACTCGAGAATAACCGCGGCACATTTATCACAAACCCCAATGCAACCAGACACCAGCACTGGTATGCTCTTCATTTTTTTTATTCTACTAACTTGTCTTTTCGGGCGGGGTCTTTTCCCGATGAAGCAAACGATTGAAATTTTTCAGTCCAAGTCAATATGGACGAAACTTGGAACACTGGCGCTTTGAGGGTATGCAAGCGGACTCATTCGGGCCTAGTACATAAAGCATGGGAACGTTTGAACAACGGCGAGACGGGGCTTATTTCAGGTAATATTGCATTGGGATCGGAATCATATTTTCTTGCTTGCGTCTAGCATATAATCGATTATTCAACACTTTTGACGAAGTGCCCATAATGAGGCCACATGTTGGCACATAATCAGGCGCTGATATATGCCCGCGGGACGAAGGGACTTTCTCTTGTGAGGGCACAACGCCAAATCGAAGCCACCTCAAACAAAACACGACACTCTACTGCTAGCGACACACGCGAAGACTCGGAGACTCGGAGATTTCTTTTTTGGAGAGGAGGAATGCATGTTCCTGATATACAAACTCGGGGGGGGTTCACTGGTGGTTGTGAACAGGATCATACAAGACACTTGTCATGTGTATGATGATGCCGTTCCACATGGTAGATTTAATGGCCGTTTCTTATGCCAGGCAAAGAAGAGAGAGGGGTCCAGCTAGACTGTTGGAGGCGGTAGTACAGCGACATGTACGAGGTTTACTGAACGAGCCTCAGCAGTTCATGAAACTTTTTCAAAACTTAGACGCTGGGAAGCATTAATTATTCTCTTATCCTTTTGTTTCTTATGTATCTCCTTTCTCTCTCACTCTCTTTTTTTACCTGTTTATTTTTTATGTTAAACCCCCGCTGTATCAGAACCACATCATTGTCGTGGCTTACGATCCCCAGGCCGAGATACACATCCTCCATGATGATGGGAGCGGGAGCAATGGACCGAATATACGAAATGTTGGGAGGGCGCTGTTCTGGGGAAAAAAAGCTTAATGGTAGTGCTGGAGTGAGAAAGATGTGAGCCTTGAGGGGGTTCAAACGCTTGAATAGCCAGTATTTGAACAGAGCATGATATATACCTAGAAGGGGGGGAATGAAGCAGCGTTTCATCATGATATTTGCAATGACTTCATGATAAGTCGAATTGAGGGCTGGAGATCGGATGCTAAACTAAATGGCACGTGCTCGCACGATGATCAACGCAGGTCAGTCCTGCAAACTTGCTTGCGTTCATGACGGCAACGTGAACGTAGTATGTATGTAGTTTGTAAGTCATACATAGCTATCCGGGACTGCTACAATTGATGGGCTGGCTGGATGCATGGAGATGAGATGATACATACCTACCTACACATTTGCAAGGTGGGTGGTGGTGTGGTTGAAGGTTCACATGTGACATGCATGATGCAGGTGGAGCCGTGGGGCTAGGTGTAGGAGGACTCAGGAGGTACATACTACCTCCTCGTCGCTCGCAGACTGCAGTATATTCGCACATTCAGTTCTCCTCCTCCTCTCCTCTTCCTCCTCCATCTCGTCGCCATCGTCATATTCCTTCTCTCCCTACACAAGTCTCCTCGCCTCCACATAGTCCTGACTCCTGACGGCTCTCTTCCCCTCCCCCTTGCGGACCGACACTATCCCAGGAAACCTTGCGCTCCTCAACGCAAGACACCAGCAAAACGCAAAACACAAAAACAAGCCAAGGAGAGGATAGGCTACTGGAAACAGAATGGCTACGAGAAATTTCGGTGTGACCCAAAATCTTGGCCGGCAGAGCATAGCACCGGGGGGTGGAAACGCTGTCAAGAACCGGCAATTGGTAAGAACGGTCGTCCTGAAACTTGTACCTCCACGAATTCATACATTTGTTTGCATATGTTTGCATGTGTTTGTTGTGTGTGCATTTCAAGGCTGACGCTTGTTCCCTTGGGGGATTTGAACGTTGAAGGCCCATCTACAGGGACAGCTAGCGCAGTTGTCAAGTAATTTGTCAGATACAGAGAATTTATTGCGCATGACGAGTGTACAGGCAGAGGCTATGAGGGGCTTGGGGAGCTGGCATGGTGGATTGTGAGTTTGCAAGACTTCTTCTGTTCCAGTTTTGTTTCAATTTGTAGCTTTTTTCTTGCATAATTTCTCTTCGGTGGTGTTTTTATTCTTGCTGTTTTTATTCTTGCTGTAAACTGACTGGGGTATCCTTGGGGGGTTGGTAGATTCATGGCCGCGAATAAGGTCTTGGAGGAGGAGAGTGTGAAGAAGACTGGGCGGTGAAGGGATTGAAGGGTCAGAGAGGGTCGAGGGATAGGAAGAACGAACGCGAGGAGCGTAGCATTAACAAGATTCACGATTCATGACGATAGTCCGAGTTTTCATTGTATATTGTTGTTTTTTTGAGTCTCGTCGTGGTCTTCCAAACTTCCGATGACTAGCTCTATTCTAGCGGGATGAGGTATTTCCGTGCGGAACATCGTGTTACACGCGTGATGTGTCTGCATTGGCTTGGTGATTTCTGCAACTACGTATACATGCCGCAGGAGTACGGGACGCAAGTGTCTTGCCTGCTCGTTCAGACTGTATTTCCTGATGAGGGCAATTTAGACGATACGTGGGCGAGACTCAACGGCGTCAAAGAAGCCTGTAGACCATGCCTGTGCACGTCCGTCGAAGGATGCTCGTCGAAAGAGACGCTTTCATATAATGTTCTGACCATGCCTCACCTGGTTCCAACAAAAACAGCCGTCCACATGACAAGTCTTTCGAGCACTTCTCGAGCTCGAGCCCTTTCCTCTATCCCCCTTGCCGTGCTGTGATTGTAAGACACGCATTTTGTAATCAAATTACAAGTAACGTCATGAACGTCGTTGGCCTATCAGCCTCCTGAGATATTTGCCTCCGCCAACCGGAGACTCTTCCGCTTCTGTCGCGGCGCATCAACAGGAAACCGCTTGACGTTCTCGCACGTCTTGCACGTGATGACGAGAACATCGGCCCATGGCTTCCGGCCTTGCTTGCTCAGATTCTCAATTGTCGAGCTGCACGATCTGCCTTCCACTAACAGCGTGTCGCAGAACTTGCAGATTGTTCTCTTCAGGGCGGGGCTTTGGCGTATCTGTGCTTTTAATGAGACCGCCCTCATTTCTGAAATGGCTAGACGGGACATTTTCTCCACTGCTTTCTTTTGCTTGTTGTATTGCTGTTGCTGCTGCTGTTGCTTCTGTTGTTGTTCAACGCCGCCGACTTCCGGCTTGGACGGCTTTGATGTTGTGGAAGAAGCAGCATTTTCAAGACTGTCGACGCAGTCGGATAGATATGTGGCTGCTTGATATAGATATGACACTCTTGAGTAGATGGCACGGTTCTGTACCCCGGGTTGCCCTTTAGGCTTCGCCATACTTTCGTCGGATTTTCTCGGGCTTAGGAAGAAGTAGCTGAAAGATACTCGTTCAACACTCAAAGGTCGGGTGAATTGCAGCGACAGCTCACACTGTATGTACTCCGTACGCGGCAGCGGCACGTGACTTGACTGCTTTCGTGCACGGACCACGTTTCGTCAAACACGGCCTTCACCTTTCTTCTCTCCCTCGTCAGAGACCCGGTTGTTCCAGAGCCACTCTTTGTCAACATTACCTGGACATTGAGGCCGTCAGTCTTGGTTTCCACCATCGGCGTCGTCTCTAAGACAACATCTTTTCTTTCATCTCCGAGCTGCTGACTTGTTGCACTCGAATACCTTTTTACGCGTCTGTTCAAATCGCTGTTGCGACTGTCTCGTCGCCGCCCAGGCATCGCGCTTTTCTCTTTCGCAACGAGCGTCAAGCTTTCAGCCTTGATCACCTCGCCCTCTTATCATTCCATCTCCTCATCAAACAACACCATCGACATTCGCAAACATGTCTCACGAGGAGGATCTCATTGATTACTCCGACGAGGAAATTGGCGGCAATGAGACCGCCGCTGCCGGATCCAACGGCAAGAAGGGCGACCTTGCCGCTTCTAATGATGTCGACAAGAAGGGTAGCTATGTTGGTATTCACTCGACCGGTTTCCGTGACTTCCTTCTGAAGCCCGAGCTTCTGCGTGCTATCGGCGACTGCGGTTTCGAACATCCATCGGAGGGTTAGTCTTGTCATCCATAATACCTACCATAAGTCATCAATCCCCTCCCTTCAAAGAAAGAAACACACAAACCGTCCGTCCATCATCGCAACTACGACAATTCGCACACGCGAGGGCCAAGCCGCCGAGTTGGAGACTCTGTTCCGTACGGCGATAGCGAGATTTGCACATAAATGAAACATATTTGGAGTTTTCAAGTTCTACATCCTTTCATGGTTAGCAGGCTGCTTGCAGCGCGGCAAGGACTGTTCTCTAGGAAGCGCAAGGATGGCATTGATTGAGCATCAATCGCAGCAAATGCAAGCTTGACACCGCTCGGAAGTTGGCAGGGAAGATCAAGATATGCTGGGAAGTCTGTGTATTCGATCACGTCAGACATGATATGATGCCTATGACTCGTTCAGTGTTGACGACTTTGATTTTTCGTTATCTTCTTGTTTTGCGTTTCGACTTTGTTTCTTCACAGTCAGACGACAGTTCGAAAGATTATGCAGATGCTGGTCATGTCGGTCTCGCCTCAGCTTGTTCAGTATCATTGATGGAATTCACGCCGGCCTGCCATGTTCTTGCGACGATGGACGGACGGACAATCTTTGACGCACTGCATTCATGACTCATTCATTGTTGATGAAAACTAAATCTCTAACTTCCGCTCGATCGACAGTTCAACAAACTTGCATTCCGCAGGCCCTTCTCGGTGGTGATATCATTTGCCAGGCCAAGTCTGGTTTGGGAAAAACGGCCGTCTTCGTTCTTGCCACACTTCAGCAGGTGGAGCCCGTCAACGGGGAGGTCTCTGTTGTTGTCATGTGTCACACTCGTGAACTGGCTTACCAGATTCGCGACGAGTACAACCGATTCAGCAAATACATGCCTGATATCAAGACGGGCGTTTTCTATGGTGGTACTCCCATCAAGACCGATATGGAGACGCTGAAGGCAAAGGACACCTGTCCCCATATCGTTGTCGGTACTCCTGGTCGTCTCAAGGCTCTTGTCCGAGAGAAGGCTCTGCGCCTTGGCAGCGTCCGCATCTTCGTCCTTGATGAATGTGACAAGATGCTTGATCAGCCTGGTGAGCATTCTCCAAGTGTATCTCTGGCCCGCAATTGCGCAGCGAAATTAACAACCAATTTAGATATGCGCACTGATGTCCAGGACGTTTTCCGTGCTACGCCTACCCAGAAGCAGGTCATGATGTTCTCAGCTACTTTGTCCGAGGCGATCAAGCCCATCTGCAAGAAGTTCATGCAGAACCCAACTGAGCACTACGTGGATGAAGACACCAAGCTCACTCTGCACGGACTACAGCAGTACTTCATCAAGTTGCAAGAGAAGGAAAAGAACAGAAGGCTGAATGAGCTTCTCGATGACTTGCAGTTCAACCAGGTCATTATCTTTGTCAAGAGCACCATACGTGCTACGGAACTAGACAAGCTCCTCCGGGAATGCAACTTTCCCTCCATTGCTGTGCACTCTGGTGTCAGCCAGGAGGAACGGTAAGCCTTTTCTCCTCGACGTTTATCTTACGGACAATCTCGGTTCTAACAATCCGACAGCATCAAACGTTACAAGGAGTTCAAGGAGTTCAAGAAGAGAATCTGTGTCGCGACTGACGTCTTTGGCCGTGGTATTGATATCGAGCGCATCAATCTGGCCATCAACTACGATCTGCCAGGTGATGCCAGCTCCTACCTCCACCGTGTCGGTCGTGCCGGTCGTTTCGGTACCAAGGGTCTGGCTATCTCGTTTGTCAGCTCCGAGCAGGACCAGGAGGTTCTTACGGAGATTGAAAAGCGATTCGAGGTTGCTTTGCCGTACGTTTTTTCGTCCCCCTCCCTTTTAGACTTTCTCTGTGTAGGCATATTGACTGACTCGTTTGATAGTGAGTTCCCCAAGGAAGGTGTTGACGCCAGCACCTATATGGCTTCGTAAATTGGTCATGGAGATCAAGACGGCGTAATATGGTTTGATATGCTCAAGTTAGCTCAGTGGGGAGGATCACGGGGTTTTCTGTGTTAAAGCTGCGATTTCTTCGGTTTAAATGGTGGATTAAAAATTGTGGTAGTAGACTGTGATCCTGACCTCTTGTGTACTCAATATCTATTATTCTTTTCTATGGAGGCAAGGATGGGTGCATGTTGTTTTTTGCTACATGACTGCTGTGATTTGTCGGTGGTATCTGATTGTATCGAAAGCTCGTGTAGTCAATGTGATGCCTCAGTTGAGGAGACCAGGCCCTGGCCCGGGTTTATACGATGAGTGTTCTCGCCACGATATAATCCTTGACGCATCTCTTGGCATAGCATAGTTCTGGACGGAGTTTCTTGAGATGCAGCGCGATTCGGAGGTCTGTTTTGAATCCTCACTTCTTCTTCATCGTTATTCCCACTCAGGCTTAAAGTCACAGTGATTGATTGACTGGGTTGGGCCATCTCGCTGAACCCAAGTCTTCTACTTTTCCCCGTCGGTCTTAGGGTTGGGCGGAGCAAATCGCAGAAAAATCTTGAGACGCAACAAATAAGTCAGGCTTGGGCAGCAATGGGCATGCAGATAAACACGGTGTATCACGGTAACATGGTTCAGCCACGCTTCGGACCCTCCCTATACACACAGCGACATTCTCCCTCAAAGACGTATTCAACATATCTGTTCGGTGGGCACTGAAATGACAACTCCATGCAATATTGGCTCCTTCATCATAACCATAGGTATGTGGTATGTATGTACATAGACCCTATCGCGGGCAAAGATCCGGGAATTTCCACGTGTAACATCTACAGCGTCACTCGCATTTCAAACGGACGGGGCCGTCATCGTGAGTCACAAATCTCACGAGATATATGTATGTAACATGGCCCAGAATTCTAAGCTTTCTTCTACTCCGTAGGACTCTATCTAGGTATGTACCTGGGATGTACATATCGCGGGTGTCCTCTCCGAAATGGCTCATCCGGACCCCCAAGGCCACGCCACGACACGAAAAAAGGCTCAAGGGTAGGCAGGCAGTCGTGCGCCATCAGCGCCAAGAGGAATCGCGGGTTCCTCCTTCGCTCCGCTCCGGAATGTCTGGTCTGGCAGCTATGTACATACATGCCTAGGAGGTATGTAGACGATTACATACGGTATGTATGTAGGTACTACGATCCGGCACGATCGTCTCCTGCAGTCTGAGTCACGCGGTGAAAAAAAAACCAAAAAACCGAAAAACAGAAGACCAAGAAAGATTGCAAGCAACACCCGTGGGCCGTCACAGTCTCACTCAACGCCGGAACCGTTTGGCTTCGGCATCTTCACCAAGGTTCAAGAAGTCCAAGTCAGTCCCCCTTCTTTCTACCTTGGGAGTTGGGAATTGGCCGGGGGTGGCCGAGAGCGGCGTGGGCGGCGGGCGGGCGTAGCAAATCGCGTGATGGGGCCGCCGTGGGCTGACACGGGAAAACAGTGAACACACGCGTCGCCAAGGCGAGTCCAATCACGATTCACGGTTCACGACAAGACAAACATGCAATTTCTCAGGACTTGAAAGGGGAATGAAAGATCGATTATAGTGGGAGCCTTGTGATGTGGCGAGTTCGGTGCTGGGAGTCGGGACAGTAGGTATTATCATTGAATATACGCGCTGTTGCCGCTGGGTATGGAGCGGATTCCGTTGGAATAGGTAAGCAGTGGGGATTTACAGAGAGGTACATATCAGGAGATTTTGTTTGCTTTGAGGGCTCGCTTATTATGGAGAGGGGTTTGTGGGATGGCGCAACGTGGCGAACGGTGTTGGCGCAGCGTGGGAGAACAAACTGACTCATCAGTGAGATGGGTATTGGTCCTTGGATAGGAGGTACATATGTGTGTATGTACATACCTTAGGAACGTGTAGATCGGTAGAAGTGAGAAGAACTTTGTTGTGTCGAGAATGCGGTGTTGGAATGAACAGGAGGGGTTTTCGTCTTGTGCAGCCTGGTACAGCCAGACAAGGCATGTGCCTACTTCTACGTATGATTCGTATGAACATTTACGGCCAGTTCGGTAACATCGTCACGGAATTTATTCTCGTTGTGCATCTGCATTTGGAATCACGTTTTGCGTTTCAACCTTCTTTGGCCCAGCGTTCGCATTCGAGTTGAAGCTTGACATTCCCACCGTTGCATACATATGCGCGCGGGTGCGCGTGTATGCAGCATGCATATTGTACTTACATGCAATACATACATGTGTACATACCGCATGCATACACCATTGAGAAGCCGGTGATCAATTGTCTCACGTGCCTGGGCTTCGTATTCCTTTGAAAGGAAACTGTTAGGATCGAATGACAGTGAATAGTGGCATGTCACGTAAAAGATGGGCAAGACCGGCGATCATCACACTTCATCAGCGGAGGCCAAGTAATCGTACTTTGCTGTCGAGAACAAAACATGTCATCGATAGGAGTAGCGCCTACGTTCTGAGGCAACAAGCAAAGAGCCGGCCAATCCGAGATGAGTGCGGCATCAACCTCCGGCAGCAGCGGCGCGCCATGGCTTTGCGAAACAACGCCGAATGACGATCTTATGTGCCTGGATTAGACGTTCGTTGCTCGATGATTACCTCCCTGGACCAGCGCTAATCCGTATACATCAGCAAACTAATACTGTAGCCAGCTCCCTTTGTTGAAGTTGGAGACGAGGTTTCGAAATGGATTTGCACACAAGCTCTTGGGAAGAACACAAATGGGCGGCTGAGGGTTCTGCTTGCCCCGGATTTGGCTGAACGCGGGATGTTACTTGATGCCCATTTGTTCTGGGCCTTCCGAAATCCGATGGCTCAAGACGGGAAGAGTAATATAAGACGGACGGGAATGCCTATCGAATTACATACCGAGTATTTCAAACGACGTTCTCTCGCAGCGCGGTGGCGAGGTCCAATGGCCGCCGTGTCTCCGTATGGTGGACCGTGCGCTGTGCGTCCCGACTTCCCATGGACCCGTACCATCGTATTGTAATTTGTCGCAAATCGATCAACAGTCGAGACTCGATAGCCATCTAGACCAGATTATTACTGGCAACTGCTCAGTGCTGACGCCGGACAACTTCTTAAGTTCTTACGCCATAACCCATGATCGACCGAGGTTCGTGTAGAAGTCGAAACTGGGCATCTTTTTTGGCCACATACGAATACTGCGTGCGCCGAGAGCAGAAGAGTCATACCTGCTACTTTAGGGGCAGCCACGTTGGTGACACTGGCTGTTCGCCTAGTCATGTATCGCTTCAGGATGTGTCAAGCTGGAGCCACACGTTGCCCCTCTCTACCACCCTTTATTATCAACTTGCTCGCAGCCTCGGGCTCGTGGCACATGAAGCATGGGAAGTCTGGCGTTGTTCGGACGGAACTCTGGGAGACAGCGAGGTGGGAGAGCGATGTTTGTCCTAATCAAAAGACAAACCGCTTGGTGTCATCACCGCGAAGCGAACGGTGCTGCCAAGCGTCAAAACTCAAGAGTCAAGACTCAAGAGAATGATGAACAGAAGACAGGGGGTTACTGGCCGAAAGTCGACGCGATGAATGGTGGTGGGGGAGGAAGAAAAATAGAGGGGCCAGACTGCGCGCCGTCGAATTACAATTCTTGCACATTTGGCCTGCCCCTTGCTCAGCAGCAAGCGGCGAGCGCTTGCATGTACCTAGTGGGGGTGATGAGGGTCCCGAGTACCCAGTGAGACGAGCAAAGTGCTATCAAGACTAAGTATCCAGTACATAGCTCAGCTGTAGACACGATATTTTACAGAGCCAAGAGGCCACGACTGGATCGACATTACTGGCTCGCACACAGTGGGCGCACAAGATGGCTGCACGGGCAATTCGCCGTCGTTGTGTAGTTTGCATGGGGTCTTTCAAAACCCTCAGCACCGCGCCGCAGACGTTCCGGTTTCTCTCCCCCATCGAACTCCAACGTCAAGATGAAGTTCGATTTCTCTCTGTAGACTCCGCCAGCGACTCTTGCAGTCTGCTCCGGCTTCTTTTTTCCCGCCGCGGCGCAGCTTCGACGTCCAATTTCTTCTCTTCTTGCTGCACGAATTACCCCTGTCCAGCGAAGCCTCCCATCTCGCGACCTCCGACCGTCTCTTGTGCTCGCAGCGACATTCACTTGTACCTTGCGGCAACTCTTGGAGAACGTCCAGACAACATTAGACAAGACCAGGCATTACCCGATAAAAATATATACACCAGACATCCATAGAAACGGCAATACCGATACCCCAAATACAGCTTTCCACGTCACCACGAACCGCTCCCACGGCGCAGCCTTGATTCGAGTTCTTCTCACGAGCGGCGTGTTCACTCGACAGCAACTCTTTTAGCGTTTATAATCACTGTTCTACTACATATTCGACCTTCTGCCATATTACTCTTGGCCGTTTTTCGCCACACTTGGCCTTGATTTTTATTTTTGCCTTCTTTGGGCACCTGGGCTGATACTGCGGCCCAGCCCCTAGCAACCTTGCAAGGCCAGTTGTCCCCAGGCTGCTCTGAAGTCTGAAGTCACTCGCCTTTCGCCCCTCCGAAGTCGCCCACAAGGCTACAGCCAATTTGCGCCCCGCCACTCCCATCCGTGGCAAGACTTGGTCGCCACCGCATTGCACACCAAAGTCGAGTCACACCAGACAGTCACTCGCGTCTCCACACCCAACACACCACCGTTCCCCGAGGCTGTCACTTGTCGCCTCTGCTGCTTCGCCTCAGCCTACGTCGGAAAGAGTCACATCACCGGCAACGCGCTCAGATATAATTTCTGTCAACACAAAGTACATACTCAGTCGACTTTCTCTTGAGAGTCGCATTTGTATCTGTTCCTGCATACCGTCCCTCGGCTCTCCTTCAGGGCGTCTCGGACCCTGCATCCCAAGATCGTCACCCGACTCCGGACCGTCTTCAGCCAGTCCAAGGTCCCGTGGACTCACGACTCTGATTCATCCTGTCGAATAAAAAAGAAAACACACCACCTGTTGTCGGTTCGTCCCCTAATCCGCCGATGGTAGTCATCTCTTAAAGACTATCGTCACCGTCTTCACCAAATTCTTATCGAAGCATTTGTCGCAATGCCTCTTGCAAGTCCTATCTTTACCATCTCAGTCGCCGTCTCTGCTTTGTCTACCGGTCAAATCCTTGTTGTCAAGTCAGCTGTTGAACCTCCTGAAACCTCAACTGCTCTCTGACTGAACTCCCTTGGATATTCGCCCCCCAGCTGCGACTATATGACGCTGTTTGCTTAGAGCTAACGCACTTGACCCTCGTCTGTCGACTGCTCTACGGTAAACGCGCAAAGGTCTTCTTGGTTGACTTAGCCTGACGGCGACTGGAACTACTATTGTAAACACTGGCTTGGATCCTTCGCCTTATTCCACGCCGGGGTTTTTACTTATACATATAATACCTCAAGATGAAGTACGACGCGCATGATTCGTCAGCCTTTGTCGCAAATTCCACCTCTCAATATGTTCCCTACAGCTCTACCCTGAGCTATGCGGCCTCCTCATCTTCCGCCTCCCTGTGGTCCGACGCAGCTTCTTTTGTGTCAGACGACAGCTCAGTTTCAGCAAACACCTCCGACTCCGACTTGTGCGACTCCTCCCTCCTGTCCAAGCGGGCTCCCGCCACCGCTCAATATGCTGTAAACTCCGAGAGTGGCCGTTCTCTCCAACAGCGTGATCATGAGGTTGTTCCGGCCGAGCTGCGACAGAATCCGAGACGTAGTGCGCCCAGTTCTCATCCTGGTCGAGCTTGCCCCCCTTCTTTGGTGCGACAGTCGGATCGAAAAGTCGACTTTGTCGACGCACTTGTCGGTATGTTGCGCTACTCCCCGCGGTGAATTCTGGAACCATGGCTCACGTTATCCCTTTCCTCGCCACAGACACTTCCACTCAGATAGTCATGACATTCTGGCCCCTCTCCTCGACCGTGTGTCGGACGGAGCCTGGCGGCGGAGCTGTCTTGCCACTGCGCACCTTTATCCAGGAGACCCTTCGACGTTCGCGAACCAGCTACTCCACGCTGCAGGTTGCGCTATACTATCTTGTGCTCATCCGGGCGCGTTTGCCCAACCAGAGCTCGACAACTGAGCAGGAGCCTGATGAGACACATCGTGCACTCCAATGCGGGCGTCGCATGTTTCTCGCGGCTCTTATTCTCGCCTCCAAGTACCTCCAGGATCGCAACTACTCAGCCCGTGCCTGGAGCAAGATTTCTGGCTTGAATACGCAAGAGATCAACCAGAACGAACTCACCTTTCTTTTCGCCGTGAACTGGGAACTGCACATCACAGAAGATGCCTTTCAGAAATTTACTCGGCTTGTTCACAAGTCTCGCACCTGCCCCCAGGAACTTACCGATTGGAAGGAACTTGCCTTGAAACTCGAGTCCAAAATGACTGGCCACGACGGCTTGGTATCCCCTGCTTCTGCCAGCGACCTTTGCGCGCCATCGGCCCGAAGCATCCTGAACCGTGTTCAGGAGAGACGCAGCTCAACCACCTCCGACGTCGTAATGGCACCTTCATTGTCCACAGTCGGCACCGCACCCTTGGTCTTGGAGCCTGTGCCTACTAGTGTCTGTCCATCGGGTCATTTGGCTCCGTCTCTGGGCTTGCTTCCTACTCCCCGGCTTACGCCTCCAAGCCCTCGTCTTACTCCCGGAAGCGCTGGATCCTACACTCCTGCTGTGAGTGCCGTATCCCACCTTCTTGGAAAGACCAACGCCATGGGGCTTGCCATGGCCCAGGCGAGCAGTGTGGGGAATGCTCAGACAAACCTGGATCGTTTCCCATGCTCAGTCGGCTCGTCACCCAGTAGCTACTGTCCCGCTCGCCGATCCTCGCTCGCCAAGTCGATTTCGGCAGCGTCTTCCCCGGAGTCCATGGTGACGGATTCGTCGCGCTCCTCACGTTCTTCGTCTATCTCCTCTGCTTCTAGCCTCGCTAGCGCGACCCTCTACAACAATCGTTGTAGTCTCTCGTTGCGATCTCGAGGCTCGAAGTTCGGGAATGACCGAGTAAGCGCGAAGCCCTCGTTTCCGTCTGTCCCAGAGGACCTCGATGAGAACTGCCTGTCTTCGTCGCCGCCAGACATGTACACTGGCCCTGACACCAAGCTGGGTGATTTGTCTTTAAATACACCACCCGTCACGCGCGGGCTTTCCGTGAGAGACATGGTCTGCGACGCTGCCTCTGATGCTGCCCGAGCCCTTCAGGACCTGCACAAGCAGGACCTGTCCGCGGATGCTACCCCTACAGCCATGACAAGTCGCAAGCGCAACCGCGCTAGCTCAAACGAAACGCATAATTCGCTGCCGCATGAGGACGTTGGTGTCGAGAATGTGCGTGAGATGATGTCCCACCATCATACTTCTGCTGCGCCGACATGGCCCAGCACGACCGCCGCGCGCCCGCAGGGCATGGGCATGGGCATGGGCATGGGACCTGAGGGCTATCTATGCACATCCAAACACGCTGCATTTGCCCACCCCGTCAAAAGAGTGTGCTGTTCGACTGAAGCTGCGAATGGCTACCAGACCGCTGCGGGCGTGCACCATGCCATGGGCCTTGGCTCGAGGGGGATGTGGAACAGCATTCTCAATTAGCGGCTTGTACACCGCCATATCATTGAAGCATTGTTCTTGAAAGCGGTATAGTTTTTTGTTGACTAGAGTGCGGTAGAAGCAGCAGCAGCAGCGGCAGCGTTTGTTTATTGATTGTGACACACACACATACATACATACATACACCCTTTTGGGCTTAACAGGACCATTTGGATCCCCTTATATTGCCTTACTTTTGCGTATGCTGCATGACTTGTCTTGTCTTGTCTTGGTTGGTCTGTCGCTTGTACGGCCATTTGGTGCTGTTGTGTTTGGTTGGGATAAGCTGGGTGATGGCTTGCCCATGAGGAGTTTGTTATGAGCTGTAGGTGTTTGTCTGTTGCGATTGCTGGGTCTTCTGTATTGCGTGCGGTGTAGGAAATAGATGACGAGGGGGGCAGGGAGTAGGGAGTAGGGAGTAGGGATTGAGGGATCACGGGGCAGGAGGGATGGGAATGGAATGGAATTGAAGTGGTTGGTTTGGTTTGAAAAGCACCTTTAATTTCGCATAGTTCTAGGAGTCATGGCTTTGAAGCTTCAAGTTCTCTTGGTTTTTGTCAATGTTTTTGCGTGTGTGTGTGTGGGGGGGGGGGACTCGGGAGTTAAGTCCTTGTTGTGAGAACTGAGAAGGCAGGATTGCTGTCACGCATGGGATGCGACTGGTCAGTGGGATGGTGAGGACTCTAGGAGTTGGATGCTGGGTGCATGATATCATTGGGACTCGGGAGCGTGATGATTGCATTGCTTGCGGGGGGTGCTTTGCTTGAATAAGGCGAGGGGGATGGGAAGAAGTATAGGCGTTTTTTTTTGTAATCAAGTTACAAGCAAGTACCTGCTAGAGGCATTCATATATCCTGCTGGGAGTTTGTACTTGATTCAAGGAATGGATGGGATTAGACAAGCTACCTATTTCTGTTGCTTCTAAGCAGCGAGCGAGGACTGGTGATGCCTGTGTGGGGTTGCAGTCTGTAGGAACAAACTGCTTGTACATGCAAGTGAGTGTATAGAACTTGTACTTGTACGGTTGGTGACGTTCTTGTTTCGCGGGGAGCACTTGAGCCAGAGGAGATGCAGTAAAGAGAGAGATGCCTGCGTGCTGTAGGTAAGTCTCTAGGTACGCATATGACTTTCCTATTTTCGAGATATGATCAAGTATAGCTCATTCGAATTTTAATGATTCGCCTCATGAGATGATGAGATTGAACAGACAGCTGAAATTACGTACACCGGAAAAACTGTATACTTCCATCGTCACTTCCGAGTTTGTCGCCGTGTAGGCGATAGAACAGAGACCACCTGTACGTCTTAAGACACGCACGCATGTTCGGATCCGATGCGCGTCATAGCACAAGCCATCCGCACCAAACTTGATAGCGTACCACCGTGTACCAGCGCCCTGAGGAGCACTTAGCAATACGACTGAGCCTCTTCTTCTTCTCTATGTTGTAAAGAAATCCGGGGAAAATGTGCATCCGTCCCATGAAGCATGGTTCCTCGAGGGCCGAGGCTAACTAAACCCTCTTCCCCCTTCAAGAAAAGGAAAATGTGTCATGAAAATGGAGTTCAAACTCACTGGACACCGAACAAACCTAGACTGCTCAGTGTTTGTCACGGGCCGAAGTAAGTCGGTTGGCAGGGGCCGTGCTCCCAAATCGGACACGGAGGAATCACAGTCGAACGGAGGTCGTCACCTTCGTGAAAGGAAATCCGAGCTTTGATGAGCCCGGAGGCCCTTATTAGTTGCGAAGGGCCATCCATGCGCGGGCTCGTCGCACAGGTCGCAGTGCACTTGCTGCCTACAACAGACATTATCTCAGATGAGGGCGTCTTTCTCTCATACGTACTGATATCCCATGGTTTTTCATCATCGTCCCTCTTGACGACAACCCCCCATGTGCGTTGTCAGATTTACTCTCCTTGCAATTTCTATTTCCACTTTTTCTTTCGTTGCCGTCCACTCCGTGGATAAAAGAGCCGAATACGTGAGCGATGTACAACTGCATGTGTGAAAAGACCATTGGAGTCGTTCACGCGTGAGGGAGCGTGCAGAGTTATTGCCAGTTGGAAATAGGCTTGCATTGAAGAAATACCATGTTGACCTTCCTGAATCCTGACAAGTTGAGAAAGAACAGCGCTATTCTCAAGAGAGTCAGAGACCCATCACGACCAACTACTTTTCAGCAAGGCGACTCTCCGACACGATTTTTACATGGAAGCCCTCTGCTACATCTACAGCTCGAAGGGTAAGGTCCTCAATCTGAGCTCCATTTCTGCCGCTTTAGATACTCTTGAGCACACGAGTACCACTTCCAAAATTCGACAAAGAAGTGGCCCTTCCCAATCAGTGGTACCTATCGTCAGGATCGGATACCCCCCCGACCCGACCAAAAAGTCAGAACACTAAGCTGGCAGGAACTTACTTATTGATGTGGGATATATGATGCAGTGCAACGACTAGAGCCGTCACAGAGTAGCCGTCACACCTATTCCGGGATATCGATTGAGATCATCTCGAACAGTCCGGACTCGAGATGATTGGTTCCCGGCAACACATGCTCTCTAACAGCACGACCTTCAACGACTGCGAAGCAATGCATGCTTGAACCTATCAGCCTTGTCGAGCCTGGTGTCTTTAGTCGCGGCCCATGCTCACCCATCCTCGTCGTACTGGTGTTGCGTGCGCACTCTGTAACAGACTTGCCATGACATGGCGAGGTAGAGTCGGTTCCTGAAGAAAGGAAATCAGGGCCACATGATTAGCTGAATGTTTTTAAGACGGCGTGTACGGATGTGGCGACTTTTGGTTTTTGAACGTGACTGTCTGCTGCATGCAAGCTATGGTTGAACCGTCTACTTTGTTTTTTTCCATTACTAGGCCGGTCGGGTCACAACAGCCAGCAGAGCATCATGATTCATAGCAGCGGCTCTGTAGTCCGCTGCAGTCTCAGGCAGGAGCTGAGCCATCGCTCTGTTCTAGTAGCCTCGAATAGCAATCCGTCCACGTCTTGCAAAAGTTGAAGTCGTACCGAGTGACGCATTCAAGGGGTGGTCCGATGGAAAATGCACGCCGACACTGAGAGCGTGGGTTTTGGTTGTTGAGGTACTCCCGATGCCCATATTTGAACCAGGCTTTCAGATACTAGTCGCAGTCTGCTTGCACTGCCAAGAAAAACAGCAAGATACCTCGTTTATCTTGTATTATCTGTCCCCTTTTTCCCGACTGGCGACTACCAGAGAAGTCTGTCAATGTGGTAATCCGGAAATTGGCCGTCGGTATCCAGCCTCTTAATTACCTCACCCACAAAATGCCCAATATCAGGCGGGCCCTCTGCCTGTACGAGGCGCCTGCACAAGCTGATAATCCGTTTGTGCACCTCATCTTGCGGCAAGTCAGTGAAGATCCATGGGCCGATCAGGCAGTTTATGACGAGACGATCCGGTTTCTCGGCATGGATCAGCACAGCGTCAAGACAAGCAAGCTTCACCTCCCAGGGATACGGGATGAGATTGAAGGGTTCCCCGTCCACGCAATATCTTGCACGGGTGAGCCAATACAGACGGCGTTTCTTCTCCTCGTCCCAGGGTCCGGTGATGAGATCCATGGGAATGCGCACTTTCGGCAGAATATCCATTGATCCCCAATGTCTACCCAAAAAACCCGAGCCTGGCGCAGTAATCAAAAAGTGAGCTCGCACGTAATCGGCCTCAAAGCAAGCGCGGGCGTCAAACTTCAGCGTTCCTTCTCTATGTTGGAGGATGTGATGCTTGAATTGTTGCTCCTCAGGGCTGTCTCCTTCGAATGAACTTAAAACTCCCTGCTGATAGTAGTGATGGTAGCATCTGTCTCGAGCATGTTTATCTGCCCAAGATTGCTGTGCTTGGAGGATGAAATCAATGTCTACCCAGGGTAGTGATAGTAAAGCAGACTGTGATGAATGTCAGAAAATTGAACAAGGAAGCAAGCGGACCGTGGCTATTACGCCAGGGCACGCGCTAACATGAGGTAGACTTTACCTGAAGAGCTTCGTCGCTCTCGGTCGTCTCGCCTTTATTTGTCAACAAAACAGACGATTCCGTCTTTGACAACCCAAAGTGTTCGTCCCAAGTTTCATGAAATCCCGCTATGAATAAACGAAGGAGCGTGGCTTTCCCTGAAAGTCTGGCCCCTATCAAAGGACTCGAGCGAGGAAGAGCCAGATCCATGGCGTACAGGAAAATGATCTCGAGCAATTCTACAGGCAGAGTTTGCAGCGAGGGCCGACTGCGAGAGGAACATCTGGCGCGTACCGATGCCAGACTTTGTTTCGTTTTCTTGCAATTCCAAGGGTTGTTCATGGCTAACTTGGGCGCGATTGACAAAGATCTTTGCCGTTTTCCTCTGATCCGAACAGGCGTAAGATTTGTCTCGGGCGAATGTGGGTTCATTTCCTGCCCGGCCTCCTGGGCTTGTTGAAAGAATTTCACAAATTCGAATGATGAATCCGAGGCGAATGCGGGGCAGATTATCAGAGAAGCTTTGTTTCGTGCTGAGCGCTGATGCGTCACCTGTTGATCCTCAGAATTCCCTTGGTACAGGATCGGTGAATGAGAGAGCACAAAGTCAAACATGGCCCCTTTAAGAGTTCACGTGCCAGGTACCTTAGATAAGTACCGGTTGTGTACAATGTGGGTGTACAGGTACCGGGGTACATAGGTACCTACTATGTACCTTAGGTAGCTCGTGCAAATACATATGCATTCGTTTCCCGGCGTTCCAACGTCTACGTCAAGAACACGATGAATGCACGCATAGCTTCATGAAAAGCGACAGAAAAGGACGATTGACAGCTGATCACAGACCTCACAAAAGAAGGAGATCGAAATCAACCCGGTAGTTTCCTCAGCCTCGTCACACTGCCGCGGTGGAGGGAGGCAGTCTCTTTTACGGGCTCATCATTATCTGAATCTCTCGAGCAAGCATGGATTTACAGCCGAGAATCTGAATTTCGATGGCCCATTTGGTACATTCGTTGTGAACATTTAAAGTCTCGCGACATTAAGCCATACCGCGTGACATATCGCAGGGGCCGGGCCTCCGATGGCTACAGCACTCTCTCGGAGTCTCGCGTAGTAGTAGCTTTTGGCTGACGAGCTACTCCAGATGCCTATACGTATCGTCACGATGCTTCTAACTATCAGTCGCAGTGTGCAAGATGTGTCGTGAGAGACGAGGACCTAATGTCCGGTCGACCTGTAAAGCTGTCCCACCCTCTCAGGGAGCTCTGGAAAAGCTTCGCTTCCTTGAGGCACGGGTGATGTTGTCTCACCGTAACAGACAAGAGATTCAAGTTTCGTCGAGCTTCCAGTTCCGATCCTGAACCTCCTCGGCGACCGAGTGAAAAGGTCGAGCTTGGCCCGTCGGTTAACGACGGCCAGAAGAGCATCACAACAACGGCTGTGCGTCACGCCGCTGAAACATAGCCACGTCCTTAGCTAACCATCTCTACCACCAATTCGTAAGAGTCTCGCAACGGTTAAGCCATGCCGCGTGACATATCAAAGGGGGGCGGGCCTTCGATAGCTATAGCACCGTCAAGAAGTGGTGGCTGGCTGACGAGCTACTTCCGATGCTCGTCCTTATCGTTGCGTATTTGCACTGCTGCCGCAAACGGCACGGGTTCTTCAAGCAGCTAAACCCTCGTTTTGCCTCTTTACTCCTCATCGTCAGATGAACTGAACTCCTCATCGTAAGGTCATATGAGACTTGCGTTCCATTCTTCTTCTGGTTCGTGATATTGAATGAAATTCCAGTCGGTATCCATCAGCCTGACTATGTATCGCAGAGTGTCCATCATCTCCGGCGTCTCACCTGCCCTTGCGATGCGATTGCACAACTTGACGAGCGGTTCGCGCTTAGCGTCTTTCGGTACGTCTTCGAAGAGCCAACCGCCGATCAGGCAGTTTAATATGAGAGGGTCCAGCTTCTCGGCATAGATCACCGCAGCGTTAAGACAGGCAAGTCTCACCTCCCAGGGATATTCGAACCAGCTGTAACTCGTCCCGCCATGGCATTGTCCTCCACGAGAGAGCCAATACAGACGACGTTTCTTCTCCTCATCCCAGGGCCCGGTGATGAGCTCCACGGGCAAGGGCACATTGATATTTACTTCCAGCGACCCCCTTAACACGCATGGTAGGAAGTGAAACGGCATAGGCGGATATTGGAGAGCTCGCTCGTATTCGGCCTCGAAGCAAGCGCGAGCATTGAACTTCAATGCCCCCTCTTCATGCTGGAGGGCATGTTGTTGATAAGGGTGGCCGATATGGGAGACTTTCTCCCACGATGGGAATAGTTGGCAACAATCGCCGACGTGGTGTTGGTAGCATCTACCAGCAGCGTATACGTTCGCCCAAGTCTGCTGTGCTTCGAGGATGAAATCAATGTCCACCCAGGGCATAGATAGTAAAGCAGCCTAGAAAAATATCAGTAAACGGACAAGGAAGCAAGCGCGCCGTGGTTCTTACGCCAGCGGATGCGCCACAGGCGGTGAATTTTTACCTGGAGCTCCTCCTCGCCTTTGAGCGCCGGTTCATCATTCCTTATCGATTTATAGATCTCGTGCCTTGGAATGCCGAAATACCGGTCCCAAGTATCATGAAATCCCATCATAAACGCCCGAAGACGCGTAGATTTCGCCGAAAGCTTGGCCCCTAACAAAGGACTCGCGCGAGGAAGGGCCAGATCCATCGAGCACAAGAAAATGATCTCGAGCAATTCTACCGGCAATGTTTGTAGTGAGGGCCGACTGCGTGAGGAGCATCTGGCTGGCACCGATGGCAGAGACTGAATTGTTTTCTGACGTTTCGAAGGGTTGCATACGACCAACCCGGGCGCTATGGGCGCTATGGGCGAAGAACTTTTGCGTCTTTTCCTGGCCTGAGCTGCAGGGCTCATCTCGGGTCGGGAGCTTCGTTTCTTCTCCTCGGCATTTTGGACTTCTTGGACGGATGGAGCAGGTTCAAACGTCATTGCTCCAAGGCGAGCCCAGGATAGACTATGGCAGAAGCGTTCGTGTTGGGCGAGAGCCGATGCGAAACTTCCGAATCTGTGGTCTATTCGACCTCGACGAAAGTTTGCAGTGAAGTTGCGGAGCTTAACAGACCAGCACAAAGTGAGGCAAAGATTCGTTCACTGCTACATACGCGGATGATGCAGCTACCTAGCTCTTCAGCCACAGCCCGCAACTGAACGCGGGCGCGGTAGGTACCTAATGTATGTATGTAGGTACATATGTATGTATCTGTACTTAGGTACATACCCCGGAAAATTAACGCGAAACGCCAAATCTGACCCATCACCACGCACGTATGAAATGTACCTTGTATTATTCACTTCACTTCACTAATACGCAATCTAGCCCATTCAAAAAGCAATAAATGTGCCAATTAAGTAGAGTATGGAATCATCAAAGCCCATTTTAATTGAATACATCGATATCTTGTATTTCACCCATTGAGATCTATTACTGCCTGAAGACGGCGAGGCACGCTGTCGACAGGCCCATTAACAAGCTTCATATCAAGTCCATTCCAAATATTTGTCTTTTTCAAAGGTACTCCAATGCGGCCTTGCACTGCATCATATGCGTCATGTTTGCCAGAGGAGCCACCCCTAGCTCCTCGAGGCAAATACTCGCAATTCTGGCCGTATTGTTTAATCTTACTGTTGATACGACAAACAATTCACAAGGTATTGGGTGAGACAGGGCACAGTTGCAAAGTCGCATGTTTGCAGTATGGATTCCGTATATGATATCAATTATGTCTGTCTTTGGTTTAGGCTTCAGACCTCTTATCGAAGAAGCACCTAATTAAACGTATGAAGTTGGATGAGTTCACTGACTACCCGAATTTCAAACCCTCCGTCCATCACGGGAGACATACGTCTTATTAGGTCCTTCTTCGACAAGAGGTCTTAAGCCTAAACCAAAGACAGACATAATTGATATTATATACGGACACCATACTGCACATGCGACGTTGCAACTGTGTCCTGTCTCATCCAATACCTTGTTAATTGTTTAACCTGTCGTATCAACAGTTACAACATGCGCCAATCATCCTTGCGTCAATGTGAAAGCTGATGCAAGCGCGCTAGATCCGAGAACTGTGAACGTGGCAATTGGGTTTTCCTCGACGTATAATTTCCCGGTCTTCAGTGCACCTTTGCTGTTCCCTTTGTTACCTAAGACGTTGTCTCGCAGCTGGTCTCGAGATTATTCTGTCGGAGGGACCGCCGGAGGGACCACCGGAGCAAAGATATTGCACGAGAAAGTGAGCTACTGCCCGACCGGATCGTAAAGCTGTCTCATGCTCTCAGGGAGTCCCGGAAGAGCTTCGCTTCCCCGAGACAGAGATGATGTTTTTTTTATTGAAAAAGGCAATGGAATTCGAGTTTTTGTCGCCTTATGATATTTTGTGGAGTGAATCTTGTTGAATACGATGTTTTGTAACGGCAGGATCACCGACCTCTGCGCTTGGTAGAGGGCTATTCGACATGTTGATCTAACGATTGGATGAATGGCCTTTCATCTCCCGCTCGTCAGTATCGTATTGGTGACTCACGACCTCGGGCGTAGATCGAAGCTTGACACTAGCTTTTCACAATATCATCCTGTTTCAGGGGAGCCTTGTAGAATCTCCTCGAAGACCGAGTGAATCGGTCGAGGAAGAGCAGTTGGCGGTGACACAGGGAGCTTGATCACTTCATCCAAAATGGTAGCAGGACCTGAGATATTGGGGTCCTAGCAGCTTGACTGGCTTGGGATTTTGAGGCTGCGCGACGATTTGTTGAACTGACCGGGTTTCCATGCGATTGTTTGACCGGTCGGCTCATCTGGCCAGCAGAATATCGCAACATCGGCTCTGCGTCCCGCCGCTGGACCACAGCGACGTTCTGAGCTAAGAGCCATCTGCTAGTCGCCTCGACCATAGATCTGTCAACTACTTGAGATGGTGAGCCAAGCCGCGTGACATATCGTATGGGGCGGGCCTCCGATGGCTGTAGCACCCCCAAGAAGTAGTGGCTGGCTGATGAACTACTTCCGATGCTCGTGCTTATCGTTACGTGCTTGCACTGCCGGAATGGCATGGGTTCTTCAAACAACTACACTCTCGTTTTGCCTCTTTACTCTTCATTATCAGATGATATGGACTCCTCATCGTCAGATGGAATGATCCCTGACGGACCCTGAGTTGGATTCGTCTTCTGACGTGTGGTATTGAGTAAACTCCCAGTCGCTATCCATCAGCCTGACTGTGTATCGCATAGTGTCCATCATCTCCGGCGTCTCACCTGCCCTTGCGATGCGATTGCACAAGTTGACGAGCGGTTCGCGCTTAGCGTCTCTCGATACGTCTTTGAAGAGCCAGCCGCCGATTAAGCAGTTTATTATGAGAGAATCCAGCTTCTCGGCAGAGATCATCGCATTGTCAAGACAGGCAAGTCTCACCTCCCAGGGATGTCCGTTACCTTTAAAGCCGTCCCCGCCATGACTAACTCCTGCACGAAACAGCCAATATAGACGACGTTTCTTCTCCTCGTCCCAAGGCCCGGTGATGAGTTCCACGGGCAAGCACACATTGAGATTCACTTCCACCAACGTCCAAACCTTGAAGAACTCTGCACTAGGTGGTTTTTGGCTCGCTCGCTCGTAGTCGGCCTCGAAGCAAGCGCGAGCATCAAACTTCCACGCCTCCTCTTCATGCTGGAGGGCATGTTCGTGGTAAGGGTGGCCGGCATGGGAGACTTTTAGTTGGCAACAGTCGCCTTCGTAGTGTCGGTAGCATCTGCCTGCAGCGTATTCGTCTGCCCAAGCTTGCTGTGCTTCGAGGATGAAATCAATGTCTACCCAGGGCATAGATAGTAAAGCAATCTACATAGAAGAATGTCAGAAAACGGACAACGAAGCAAACGCGCCATGGTTCTTGCGGCAAAGTGTGCGCCATAGGTGATCATGGACTTTACCTGGAGCTCCTCGTCGCCCTTGACCCACATCCTACTCTTCCTTATCAAATCACAGCACTCGAGGTTTGGAATGCCGAAGCACTGGTCCCAAGTATCATGAAATCCCATTATAAACGCCCGAAGACGCGTAGATTTCGCCGAAAGCTTGGCCCCTAACAAAGGACTCGCACGAGGAAGGGCCAGATCCGTCGAGCACAAGAAAATGCTTTCGAGCAATTCCACGGGTAATGTTTGTAGCGAGGGCCGACTGCGTGAGGAGCATCTGGCTGATCCGGCGAGCACCGATGGCAGAGACTGTGTTATTTTCTGGCGTTTCGAAGGGTTGCACCCGGCCGACCCGGGCGCGATGGGCGAGGAGGACCTTTCGCGTCCTCCTCTGGCCTGAGCTGCAGGGCTCATGTCGGGTTGGGGGCTTCTTTTTTTCTGCTCTACTATTTGGGCTTCTTGGGTGGATGGAGCGGTTCAAACGTCATTGCTCCAAGCCGAGCCCAGGACAGTTTTGGATAGAAGCCAAGTTTTCGTGTTGGACGAAGAGTCGATGTGAAAATCTCGAATCTGTCGACACACAAGTCGGCAGTGATGTTGTCGCGCTCAATAGACCAGCACAAAAGTGAGGCAAAAATTCGTCCACTGCTACGATCGCAACTGAACGCGCGGGCGAGGTGTCTAAGTTAATTTAGTTACCCCGGAAACATAACGCGAAACGCCACATTGGACCCATTTTGGATCACCAGTGCTACACGTACCAGGTACCTATGTACTTAATTGACTTCAACTTTACGCAATCTGGCCCATCCAAAAAGTCAAAAATACGTTAATTAAGTACAAGTAGAGTGTAGAATCATGAAGTCTTAATTAGTTGAATGTATCAATATCTTTGATTCCACCCGTGGGCTAATATTCGTCGCAATTCTTGTCGGGATAATCCAATGCGGCCTGGCACTGCGTGACCTGCGTCATATAACTGCCCCTAGCCTTCACTAGTTTCTCCTCGAGGCAAATATTCACAATTCTGGCCGCGTGAAACCGGGGCATAATTGTGATGTATTATAAAGATGGTGTCACGATCGAACCTGTCTGGAAGTTATCCTTGAATGCGATTACGGTGAACGGCGCTTGTGACGCCGCCTCCTCTTTGAGTCGAGGTCCCTGGGGAGGGGAACGACAAAAGGACACTGATTGCCGTAATAGTCTATAGATTTCAGCCCCGAACATACGACTACTACGGGGATCTTTTACTCTGAGCGAAAGGAGTTTTCCTCGACGTATAATTTCCCGGTTCTGAGGCTGAGTGCTTCTCTGTTGTTAGCTTTGCTACCTAAGACGTTGTCTCGCAGCTGGTCTTGAGACCATTCTGTTAGAGGGACCGCCGGAGCAAAGATCTTGCACAAGAAAGTGACCTACTGCCCGACAGACCCATAAAGCTGGGGTTAATCGGAGGCTGGTGGTCACATGAGAAGGTTAATCTCTTCATATTCAAAATGACAAATGATAGCAGGTCCTGAGCAAATGGGATCGTGGCAGCTTCGCTGGTATATGGTTTTTGAGGCTGCGCAACTTATTGAACTGACCGAGGTTTCATGGAATGCGTCAACAGATCGTTGACATCCTCGTTTGCGTCTCTTTGGCCGGTCGGGCCATCCGGCCAGAAGAATATCGCAACATCGGCTCTGCGTTCCGCCACTAGACCACAGCCACGTCCTGAGCTAGTCGCCCCGACCATAGATCTGTCAACGCCTTGAGATGGTAAGCCAAATTGAGTGAAGTGTTGCTAAAAGCGGATCTCCAGTGGCTATAGCACTCTCAAGAGGTAGTGGCTTAGCTGATGAGGTACTTCCGATGCTCCTGCTTATCGTTACGTGCTTGCACTGCCGTAAACGGCATGGGTCCTTCAAGCAACTAACCCTCGTCTTGCCTCTTTACTCTTCATTGTCAGTTGAAATGGACTGCTCACCGTCAGATGAAAAGAACTCCTCATCGACAGATTCCTCATCGTCAGATGAAACGATATCTGAGTTCCATTCGTCTTCTGATTCGTGATATTCCATAATCCCGGTCGGTATCCATCAGCCTGACTATATATCGCAAAGTGTCCATCATATCCGGCGTCTCAGCTGCCCTTGCGATGCGATTGCACAAGTTGACAAGCGGTTCGCGCTTAGCGTCTCTTGGTACGTCTTCGAAGAGCCATTCGCCGATCAGGCAGTTGAATATGAGAGGATCCAGCTTCTCGGCGGAGATCACCACAGCGTCAAGACAGGCAAGTCTCACCTCCCAGGGAAGTTCGTAATAGTTATAGATCGTCCCGCCATGGTATTTTCCTCCACGAGAGAGCCAATATAGACGACGTTTCTTCTCCTCGTCCCAGGGCCCGGTGATGAGTTCCAGGGGCAGGGACACATTGGGATTTACTTCCACCAACGTCCAACCCCTGAAGAAGAACGGCCTAGGCCGATTTTGGCAAGCTAGCTCGTAGTCAGCTTCGAAGCAAGCGCGAGCGTTGAAATTCCAAGCCCCCTCTTCATGCTGGATGGCATGTTCGAGGTAAGAGTGGTCAGCATCAGTGAGTTCCTCCCACGGTCGGAATATTCGGCAACATTCGTCTTCGTAGTGTCGGTAGCATCTGCCTGCAGCGTATTCGTCTGCCCAAGCTTGCTGTGCTTCGAGGATGAAATCAATGTCCACCCAGGGCATAGATAGTAAAGCAGTCTAGAAGAATATCAGAAAACGAACAAGGAAGCAAGCGCGTCGCGATTCTTGCGTCAGAAGACGCGCCATAGGCGGTGGACTTTACCTGGAGCTCCTCGTCACCCTTGAGCTCCATCCCAATATCTCTTATCGAATCAGAGATCTCGAGCTCTGGGATGCCGAAGCACTGGTCCCAAGTATCATGGAATCCCATCATAAACGCTCGAAGACGCGTAGATTTTGCCGAAAGTTTGGCTCCCAACAAGGGACTCGCGCGAGGAAGGGCCAGATCCATCGAGCACAGAAAAATAATCTCGAGCAACTCTACCGGCAACGTTTGTAGCGAGGGCCGACTGCGTGAGGAGCATCTGGCGGACACCGATGGCAGAGATTGTATTATTTTCTGGCGTTTAGAAGGGTTGCATACGGCCGACCCGGGCGCTATGGGCGAAGACCTTTTGCGTCTTTCCCTGGCCTGAGCTGCAGGGCTCATGTCGGGTTGGGAGCTTCCTTCTTTCTGCTCTGTTATTTGGGCTTCTTGGATGGATGGAGCAGGTTCAAATGTCATTGCGCCGAGGTGAGCCCAGGATAGGTTATGATAGAATCCAAGTTCGTGTTGGGCAAAGAGCCGATGTGAAACTTCCAAATCTGAGGTCTGGTTGACCTCGACGCAAGTCGGCAGTGATGTCGTCGAGCTCAACAGACCAGCACAACAAAGTGAACACGTTTACAGATGAGGTGAGGCAAAGAGACTACCTACTGCTACGCGGATGAAAACTCTCAGCCGCAAACTGAACGCGGGCGCGTTAGGTTACTACCTTAGGTACCTTAGGTACCTAGGTAGTACATGTACATACTGATACTCGTGAAGTCGTGTCGTGGGACTCGTGGCCCGTGGGTGAAACTCAAAAAGGACACCCACTATGTACAGTGGCCCCGAGTAAACAACGTGAAACTTCCTCCTCCTTTTCGTCGCGACGCAGGCTTCATTCACAATTCACAAACCAACCCATCATCTTTGAGCAAGTCATGTCGACGCCACCGCGCCCCTCGGGGACGTTCCAAAAACATTGATGCCACGCATCAGAAATCACGTATGGTCAGCCTTAACAGCAGGCAAATCAGCCACGTAGATCGCTATAATAATGACGAGGGAATTCCCCCAAGCCTCGTTTTTATGGCATTGAAAAACGGTTCACTTACCAAAATTAGGGGATCTCACCGAAAGGGCGAGAGCGTCCGATCGAGCTATCAAAGACATGATTTGCGACGTATTCAGACGCACATCAATCAACAGCCATTCACTATCTACCACCAGAGAGCTCAAAGAAAGATGCGCATCTCATGTTTCTACGGAGACTAAGTAGACAACACCTCAAGGCAAAGGAAGTTTTGCATCACAAGGCTGCACAACGCCCGGGTTTCACGCAAGAACATGCCCATCAGAGGCTCAGGGTCCTCTCCTCGTTATCCCAGGGGACCCAGACTCAAAGAGAGGCCTCATAACATAAACATGGAGCACAAAGAGGCAAACACAAAATGTTTGCCTCCGCTACGCGTCGCCGCACGATGTCTTCAGTTTTGCCTAATAAGCCTGGTTTACCGTGGAAAATACCTTCCAACCATGCTCCGATTCACACAGCCAGAATCGTGAACAATTGCCTCGAGGATCTAGGTAGGGGTGACTCGTCTGGAAGGGCCGCCATACAGCCCCGACCTGTATCCCATTGAGAACCTCTGGTCATGCCTGAAACAGCAAATCTTCAAACGAGATCAGAACATGGCGCGTATGAGGAGGTCACAGGCGGCCTTAGACCACCTTGAAAAAATTGCGACAAATGTTTGGGATGAACTCGAAATGAAGCATGTTATGACCTTGTCGACAGCTTGCCTGACCGTCTTCAGGCTGTGATAAAATCCAACGGGTGGTATACAAAATATTGATGCAGTCAATCAATCAGCCTTCATGATTATCGTCAATCACGCATTTTTTTGGCATTTTAAAAGGCCAGATTGCGAAATGAAATAAATATGTGTGTGGCGACCCAAAATGGGTCAATTTGGATCAACGATTCACCACACGTATTCACTTCACTTTTACGCAATCTGGCCATTTGAATGACAGAAATGCATAATTGAGTAGAGTCTGTGAAATCATGAAGGCTTGATTAATTGGCGCATCAATACTTTGTATACCACCCGTTGGAGTCTATTACCGCCTGAAGGGCGACGCTGTCGATAAGCCAGCTTCACGTCGAGTTCATTTCAAACAGTTTCGCAATCTTTTCAAGGTGCTCTAGTGCGGCCTGAGACTTCGTCATATGCGTCATGTTTAGATCTCAATCTAAGATTTTCTGTTTCAGGCATGACCAGAGGTTCTCAATGGGATTCGGGTCAGCCAGTTCACTGAGTTCAGAAGAGACACCCCTAGCTCCTCGAGGTACATATTCACAATTCTGGCCGTGTGAATCGGCGCATTCTCATGCATAAAGATAGTACCACTATCAAACATAGTTGGGAGGTATTCTTTAAGGTGATGACATTAAACTGCGCTTGTGACGCCGCCCTTTTTAAGTTGAGATCCCTTGAAGGGGTGACAAAAGAACCCTGATTGCTGTAGCGAATTTCAGCCCAAAACATAAGACTATTCGGGCATCTTTTACTCTGGGCGCCAGAGTCATTGACACAATCTGCGCCAATCAAATCATCCGTAACTTCGTAAGCAATGTCTTGATGCTCAGGTAATCCTCTGCCAAGTGCGTCGAGCTGAAAGCTGATGCAAGGACACCGAATCCGAGAACTGTGAACGTGGGAATTGGGTTTTCCTCGACATATGATTTCCCGATTCCGAGTGCTCCCTTGTTCGTCCCTTTGTTACCCAAGACGTGGCTGGAGCGCGGTTATCGCAGCTGGCCTTGAGATGATTCCGTTGGAGGGACCGCCGGTGCAAAGATCTTGCATGAGAATGTGACCTACTGCCCGGTCGACCCGTGAAGCTGACTCATACTTTCGAGTAAGCTTTTGGAGGGCTTCGCATCCCTGAGGCACGGATGATGTTGTTTTATCGGAAGAGGCAGGGGAAATCGAGTTTCCGTCGCCTTCTGATATATTGTGGAGGGAATCTTGTTGATGATCATATTTCGTAACAACAGGATTATCGCTCTCCGCGCTAGTAAGAGACCTATTCGACATGTTGATTCAACTATTGGAAGCAAGACCTTTCATCTCCCGCTTGTCAGTACTGTGTTGGTGACTCAGGACCTCGGGCGTAGATTGTAGGTTGATCTCTTCGTTCGAAATGATCGCAGATCCTGAAATAATGTGGCCCTGGCAGTCTGACTGGCTCAGAGTTTTTGTGGCTGCGCGATTTGTTGAACCGACCGGAGTTCCATGCAATGCGTCGACTTCGTCGAGGTCGGGCCATCCATCCGACAGCGTATCGCGACAGCGGCTCTACATCCCGCCGCTGGACCACAACCACGTCCTGAGCCCGTCGCCTCGACCATAGATCTGTCAACGCCTTGAATGGTGAGCCAAACCGCGTGACATATCATATGGGGCGGGCCTTCGGTGGCTATGTTACCTCCAAGAAGTAGTGGCTGGCCGACGAGCTACCTCCGATGCTCGTGCTTATCGTTACGTGTTTGCACTGCCGTAAAAGGCATGGGTTCTTCGAGTGACCAAGCTCTCGTTTTGCCTCTTTACTCTTCATGGTCAGATGGAATTGACTCCTCATCGTCAGATTCCTCATCGTCAGATTCCTCATCGTACGATTCTTCATCGTCGAATGAAATGATCTTTGCATTCCATTCGTCTTCCGACATGTGGTATTCCATGAAATCCCAGTCGGTATCCATCAGCCTGACTATGTATCGCAGAGTGTCCATCATCTCCGGCGTATCACCTGCCTCTGCGATACGTTTGCACAAGTTAACGAGCGGTTTGCGCTTAGCGTCTCTCGGTACGTCTTCGAAGAGCCATTCGCCGATCAGGCAGTTGAATATGAGAGGGTCCAGCTTCTCGGCAGAGATCACCACAGCGTCAAGACAGGCAAGTCTCACCTTCCAGGGAAGTTCGGAAAAGTTATAGTCCATCCCGCCATAGCATTTTCCTCCACGAGAGAGCCAATACAGACGACGTTTCTTCTCCTCGTCCCAGGGCCCGGTGATGAGTTCCACGGGCAAAGACGCATTGGGATTGACTTCCACCAACGTCCTTTCCCAGAACGAGTCCGGCATAGGCGGATATTGGCGAGCTCGCTCGTAGTCGGCTTCGAAGCAAGCGCGAGCATTGAACTTCCAAGCCTCCTCTGCATGCTGGAGGCCGTGTTCGTGGTAAGGGTGGCCGGCATGGGAGATTTGAATCCACGGTGGGTGTGGTCGGCAACATTTGTCTTCCTGGTGTCGGTAACATCTTCCTACAGCGTATTTATCTGCCCATGTTTGCTGTGCTTCGAGGATGAAGTCAATGTCTACCCAGGGCATAGATAGTAAAGCAGTCTAGAAGAATATCAGAAAACGGACAACGAAACAAGCGCGTCGTGATTCTTGCGCCAGGAGATGCGCCATAGGCGGTGGACTTTACCTGGAGCTTCTCGTCACCCTTGAGCTCCATCCCAATATCCATTACCGAATCAAAGATCTCGAACTCTGGGATGCCGAAGCACTGGTCCCAAGTATCATGGAATCCCATCATAAACGCCCGAAGACGCGTAGATTTTGCCGAAAGCTTGGCTCCCAACAAGGGACTTGCGCGAGGGAGAGCCAGGTTCATCGAACACAAAAAAATAATCTCGAGCAACTCTACCGGCAACGTTGGTAGCGAGGGCTGACTGCGTGAGGAGCATCTGACTGGCACCGATGGCAGTGTTTGTATTGTTTTCTTGCGTTTCGGAAGGTCGTGCGCGGCCAAATCGGGCGAAGATCTTTGGCGTTTTCCACTGACCTGAACAGGCGTAAGGCTTGTCTTGGGCGGATAGGAGTTCATTTTTTGCCCGGCTACTTGGGCTTCCTGGATGGACGGAACAAAGGTGACCGGAACAGAGTCAACCATGGTTAGTCAGAGACAGACCAGGGCAAGGTATGAAGGAAGCCTTGTTTCGTGTTCACTATTGAGCAAGAGCTGATAGTTCACTGCGGTCCTCGGAAATCCCGAATTCCATTCCTCTCAATCTAGGATGGCGGTAATGTGTCGAGCCCACCAGACCAGCACAAAGTTGGTAGAGTAACAAGATGAGGTTGAATATCAATGATACTGCTACGCGAATGCGCGTTTCTCGGCGCGTGGAGTCAAACATGGCGCGCGTCTGAAACGCGGTACCTGATTACCTAAGGTACACAGTACATCGCTCACGACTCACAACTTGTCACAATCACGAACAAACTGTCATTACCATACTTTAGCGGAACTGTAGAATCACCTCAGAGACTAGAGTACACATGGGCAATTTCTGCATATCGTTACTTGCTGCCGATTCCTCTTTCCGAATTGTATGTATGTAGTTGCGGAAACATACCTACGACTGGAACGTACCAGGTACCTAAGGTACATACCTAATGTAGGTACCTAAGGCAAACACGAAATGTGCACAATTTCTTCAGTTTTGCCTAACAACGTCTTTCGTAATACCCATGGGCCATGATAACCTGATCGTGATGGAATCTGTTCCATCCATGGAGGGAGCCCACGAAGCTGAGCAGCAAGTAAAGGATCCCCAGCGCGACATGGACCTTACGCCAGCTCAGGCCAGTGGAAAACGCAAAAGGTCCTCGTCCATCACGGCCAAATTGGCCGTGGACAACCCTTCCGATCGCAAGAAACCGAAACAAGCCGCGGTATTGGTACGCGCCGGATGCTCTTCTAGCAGTCGGCTCTCGCTACAAAATCTGCCGGTAGAATTGCTCGAGAGCATTTTCCTGTACTCGATGAATCTGGCTCTTCCTCGTTCGAGTCCTCTAATAGGTGCCAAGCTTTCCGCGAAAGCTACGCGTCTTCGGGTGTTTACTATGGGATTTGACGATACTTGGAGCCAATGCTTCGGCATTCCAAAGAAGGAGTTGCATAGTATGTTGTGGATGAATAAAGAAACGATGGAGGGCGACGACGCTCTTCAGGTAAGGTCCATCGCATGGCGCATGCCCCTTACCGCAAGAACAATCACGGCCTGCTCGCTTCCTTGTCCATTTTCTGATATTGCTCCTAGTCAGCTTTACTATGCTCGCCCTGGGTGCACATTGATTTCATCCTTGAAGCACAGCAAGCTTGGGCAGACAAATATGCTGCAAACAGATGCTACCGACACTACAAAGACACATGGTACGACGACGAGCGAATATGGCTCGATCTAGAAGACGAAACGTGGGAAAATAACTATGATGCCCGGTACATTTACCGCGTGCATGCCCTCCAGCATGAACGGGCATCGTTGAAATTCAACTCTCGCGCTTGCTTCGAGGCTGATTACGAGCGAGCGCGCCAGTTGCCGCCGAAGCCAGATCGCTTCTCACCAGACAGGATATGGGGAACATCGGATACTCGATACGATATTCGCATGCCCATAGATCTCATCACCGGGCCCTGGGACGAAGAAAAGACACGCCGTCTCTTTTGGATGCGCCGTGCAGGAGTCAGCTTGAAAACGGACCCCCCTAGCCATCTTGCATATTCCTCGGAGGTGAAACTTGCTTGTCTTGACGCTGCGGTCATCTGTGCTGAGAACCCGGATCCTCTCATCATAAATTGCCTGATCGGTCCTTGGATCTTCGTTGACTTACCAGAAGATGATAAGCAGAAACGGCGTGTTCAGTTGTGCAATCGCATCGAACGCGCAAGTGACCCGCCGAATATGATGGGCGTTCTACGAGACATACTTAAGGACATGAATCGCAGCCGTAGTGAGTTGCTTTGCAGGCATAAGGAGATACAACGCGACTTGTTTTATATGACATATCCCGGCGAGCCTGGAGACGACATGGACCCCTACGAAAGATGGTATGGTGATCGCGACTAGTCAGGGAGAAAGCGACAGGAAACTTGAGGCTATAGTTGCTCGTAGTACAATATCATGTACGGCAGTGCAGCACTATGCCTACTACGCATAGGATAAGCAAATCGATACGGGCATCCGAAGTATTACTATCTTGCCAGCCAAAACTCGCAAACGACTTCTTATCAGCAATATACGACATAATTACCTACCAACCGCTGCGTGGAGTTTCATCGAACCGTAATGGGTTGCACTCAGCGTTGCAGAAAGGGGACGGAATGGCTGACCGAGCCTGACCCGAGACGTGCTCCCGCCGAAAAAAATATATTGCATGGACACCCAGGCAGTTGCACGCAGTCTGAAGCACCCTAAGCGCCGAGCTGCCAGGCCCGTAATATCAGCAATTAATGCCATCTCGCTGTGGCATGACAAATTCTCTTTCAGAATGTGTACAAACTCACAAGCAGCACAAGGGAGGAGGTGGCGACACGCGGTCGGGGGTGTAGGTGCGTGGGCAGGTAGGTAGTAGGAGATGTAACATGCATACGAAGTTGCAGATGATGGACATGGGGGAGACGTCACTATAAGTACACATTCACCAGACGAAGGCAAGACGGTTGTCATTCTATTTACAGGCAATAGCAGGAGATATAGCATGATACGACAAAAACCAGATGCTCATGCTCAGTCACAGATTCTCAATCTCACTCGAAAATCGTAGCCGGCGGCGGCCGCTCCGGCTATACTCCAAAGTGCCAGTAACTCATTCAGCACGGCACCCGAATCCGCGCAGATCTCTGCCCAGTGCCGAATATGCCTACATGCCAAGCATCAAAACTTGATTTTCCCGATCCCATGATCCAGCAGCCCAGCCAATCCGAGAGTGTTCCAGACGGGACGATTTTTCCAAGTGTATACACCGTAGCCAGTCGCATTTCTCCCTGGCTGGCTCGTACGAACTCATCGTCTGATGGGACGTGGTACTTCTCAAATCAACAGCGGCAATTCATCTGCCTCACTACAATGCATTTTTCATCGGAACAATTCGTTCCTCATTCTGTATGTCGATGACATGATTGTCGCGGCACCCTCTTCGGAACTCGTCGAGTCGGTCAATAAACTGGGTTCTCCAAGACGCTTCAGCTCGTAACGACGCTGAAGGTCGGAAATGACCGACTCGACGAGTTCCGAAGACGATGCCGCGACAATCATGTCATCGACATACAAAATGAGGAACGAATTGTTCCGGTGAAAAATACATCGCAGAATGTCCATGTCCACCTCCTCACCTCCCCAATCGATGCGGTTGCACAGCTTGACAAGCCGTTCGTGCCCGACATCTTGCGGTTAAGTCTTCGAGCTTCGAAGAGTCATGTGCCCATCGGCAGTTCATGATGAGAGGATCCAAGTTCAAGGCAGAGATCACCACAGTGTGTCAGTGTAAAGACAGGCAAGTTTCACTTCCACAGCACGAGGGCCAAGGTATAAGCGATGCAAAGAATAGTTCGGATTGGCACGGGCGAGCGAGAGGAGAGACTTCAATTACTAATTTACTGTACAACAGGTTGCATACCAAAGGACAAGATATTCGGGCACGGAGAAGGTCGAGCATCCAGCAGCCTGGGTATTCATCGCAATGCATGAGATCGCTGTTTGACTTTGAGAGGCAATGGCTTCATCCGTTTTGATCTCCGTAGAACGTCTTGAGTGCGCTCTACAATTCCTTTGGTGAGTCGGTTTTCATCTGCGATGCCCTGTTACTGGAGGAACAAGGAGATCTGAGCGAATATGACTCGCCAAAAGCAGCGTGGAACGCACTCAAGACGTTCTACACCAAAACGGATGAAGCTATTGCCTCTCCAAAGAGTCCAAATCAAATAGAGATCACGCGACGGCTCAGTGTCAAGCGCTCAGCAGCTATCATGGATGTTTATTATTGTCCTGGCTGGCCGGGTCACGCCGGCCGGCAGAGCATCATGACAGCTGCCCCTCGTTGCAGCCGCAGAAGCACGTCTCGACCAGCAATGCAACTTCTTGTAACGGTTAAGTCATATCTCGTGACGTGTTTCAGTCTTCGGCATCGACCATTCGATGGCATATACAGCCCGTCCAGGGCTCAATGGAGCTCCACGCGGGATAGGGTGGTAGATTGTGTCGTGTGCTGCCGACAGCAAAGCAAGTTGTGAGTTTTGGCTGATATATATGGTTAGTAACTTACTTCGGATGCTCAGCTTGGTAGCCGTAGAGCGGCATGGATGATGGCCTCTAGGCTCTGAGCAACTATTTCCAGGTTTTTCCCTGTTGGCCCCAAAGATTTCTTACCTGACTGACTCCCACTGCACATCTTCCGAGTCCGAGTCCGACCCCGAGTCCGACCCATATTCTGTCTCTGATGAACAGTGGTACTCCAAAAATCGGCAATCGCGATCCAGTTGCGTCACGACAAATCGCAAAATGTCCATATCCACCACCTCACCTCCCCGATCGATGCGGTCAACTAGATTGACAAGCCGTTCGTGCTCGGCATCTTGCGGTAAGTCTTTGAAGAGCCAGGGACCCATCAGGCAATTGACGATGAGAGGATCCAAATTATCGGCAGAGATCACCGCAGCGTCAAGACAGGCAAGTTTCACCTCAACAGGACGTGAACCAAGGTATAAGGGATCCGAAAACTGGTCCAAATTCGCGCGAGCGAGCCAGAATAGACGACGTTTCTGCTCTTCGTTCCAGGGCCCAGTGATGAGATCCACGGGCACCACAGGGGGCGTAAGTTCTGGCATTTCCGACACCGTGCCTATCGAGAAGCTGCCTGGCGAAATGCGATGCGCGAGAGCTCTCTCGTAGTCGGCCTCGAAACAAGCGCGAGCATCAAACGTCACCTCTCCCAAAGTATGCCGGCAGATATGCTCGTGATAACTTTTAGGGGCACATGAGGCGTACCCCCCCGGACTACATGTGCCGCCCCAGTTATTGTGGCGACCAAAACATCTACCTCGAGCATATTTGCTTGCCCAGGTCTGCTCAGCGTCAAGGATGAAATCAATTTTCACCCAGGGCATCGATAATATAGCATACTGGGAGCCGTGTCAGAAACCGAAGGAAAAAGCAAGCAACCCTATGTTTTGCGCCAGAGGATGCGCCATGTGCAATAGACTTTACCTGGAGAGACGCTTCTTTCTTGAGCTCCTCAACGTCAAGCTCTGAGGGCTTCTCCGACACAGAGTCAGAGTCAGACTCCACCTCGCCCTTGCCGAGGGCCCAATCCCAGTTTTCATGGAATGCCATCATGAACACTCGACGACGCGTAACTCTCGATGAAAGTTTGACCCCCAACAAAGGACTGGAGCGAGGGAGAGCCAGATTCATCGAGTACAAGAAGATCTTCTCGAGAGATTCTACCGGCAAATTTTGGAGCGAGGGCCGACTGCGAGAGGAGTATCCGGCGGGTACCGAGTCGGACAAAGATTGTTTGAGTGTTTCCTGACCCTGCATTGGCGTAGGGTCCATCTCGGGAATAAGGGGGGAGTCCTCTTCCTGAACGGCTTTCTGGGCTTGGCAGTGACCCATGCTGGTTGATTACCTGCCCGTGGTGTTGATGACAGTTGACTACTTGAATTCTGTGGCCTGGTTCTCCTCGATGCAATATGGCGGCGATGTTGTCGAACCTACCATGTCAGAACGACATGGCAGGATTACTGACGAGATCCGTGTGAAAAACTCTTCACTGCTTCATACAAAGTGAAGTCAGAAGGTCAAAAAGCCGAACTTATTATGGCCAGGAAGTACCTAACTCTTATATCAGAGGTACAGTGGGGCGTAAGAAAACCTTACATTTTCACACTTCATCCACAAACCAAGCTACCTACCTACGTATCATCTTTCAGAAGCGATGGCGACGCCACAAGGGCCTTTGGAGCCATTGTTAAACATACGACGTCTCATACGAGGAACCGCGTGTGCGCACATTGCGATTGAAGAGGGGAGTCAGGACCCTAGTATGCGAAATCAGAAAACGCTTCAATCATCAGCATTGGGGCATCTCTTCTCGTGGGTGAGGGCTCCCGTCCAAGTTTTCAAAACATAATATGCGACGTCTTCAAACAGTCAGAGTTGGTAGTGTCAGGTACCGCGGCAATGAAGGTCAAAGGAAAGTAAAGTCAATGTATGAATAAGACGAATATCCCAACCTTTGGTTATGTATCCATAGACAGTAGAAAATGGTGGATAGTCGGAGAGGACATACACAGCAGAGACCCTCTCAGGATGTCCACGGGCCACGACACGAGTCACACGACAAAGAAAGAGAATCTGCAAGAAAAGCAACGAAAACGACATTCGAACACGATCAGAGGATCGACTCCCCACGAAAAGGCATGAACTGAACACAGTTGAATTATCTCTCGTCAAGCAAGGAAAACAATAGAGGAAACTATACTCCGCACACCGGAAGGCAGGCGCAGTGAATAGTTAAGCCTCGCGTAATAGTAAGTGGCAGCCCGCCACTGGCCAAAAGAAGGAAGCAACCAGGAGTACACCCCGCTTTTCTACAGTCTTATTATTTTAAGACTCGCCTTTACGTCACGCGCTCCACACACCACCCTGCTCGACGATCGTGACTTCAAATGACATGTGGCCCGTGGGGGTTTGGGGTGAGCGAAAACTTCTGTCACTTGAAACCTGCCGGTACTTCTAGCACTAAGCCAATTTTGCAGTAGGGCCGGCCGCGACGCGTTTGGCTTCACCCCCTGTCGGTGACCTGAAGTGAGTCTTGAGACCGTCTATGGGTTAGGTATGTATGTATATAAAGGCAATCTTTCGTTATGTACCATTAGAGAGCTTGAAGAACTTGGAAAATTGCACGCCTCATGTCTGTTGAGGGTCTTGAGGTTATGTATGAAAGAGGGGGGAAATTCAGTGACTTATTGTTTTGCAGTGACTACACTAAAACACAATGTCACTTTATTTTAGAGCGGTGGCATTATCCAAAATGGGCGGTGGAATTATCCCCCACCCCCCCAAAAAAGGCCCAGATTTGCTCTTCGGTATCGCTTTCTGCTGTTTACGTGATTTCATCGCGTTTTTATGCACGGGATACATCATACCGATAATCAAGACTCATGTTAAGACAAATAAAACTGCGCCTCCAGGCGAAGGATATCTTCTACCTTATCCAACTCGACATCATGGATGATGGACGTCGCGGGGATGCGCCCTCTGTCAGGGGGACAAAAAATGGTCCAGGCGCTGTTTGGCAAATACAGTATACTTCCAGGAACTTACTTGTTGATGATTTCAAGAACTTAGGCCTTCTCATGCCAGTTCCGGAGGCCAAGCAATTTAAAACGGATGAGGCGAAGACCCAGTCGATCGTCTGCAATACGCTATTCCTGGAGAACCAAGGATTTCTGGACGAACAGGACTCGGCAAAGAGAGTGTCGAATGCGATCAAGACGTCTCTGACGTTCTACACCAAGACAGATGAAGCCATTGCCTCTCCAAATCAAACAGCGATCACGCGACGGCTCACTGCTCGGCGTCAAGCGCTGAGCAGCTGTCATGGACCATGGATGCTCGTTATTGCCCTGCGTTCCCACCGCAGAAGCACGCCTCGGCCAGCAATGCATTAGCACTTTGTAACGCTTAATTCATGTCGCGCGCCGTGTTTCAGAATTGGCCCTCCGATGGCAAATATACACCGTCCAGGGCTCGATGAAGCCCAGTCGAATTTCTCCCTGACTGGCTGCTATAACTCATCGTCCCGTGGGAAGTGGTACTCCACCAAACAGCCCTCGTAATCCAGTTGCGTCACTACAAATCGTAGAATGTCCATATCCACCTCCTCACCTCCCCGATCGATGCGTTCAACTAGCTTGTCAAGTCGTTCGTACCGGGCATCTTCCGGTAAGTCTTCGAAGAACCAGGAGTCCGAGCCCATCAGGCAGTTTGCAATGAGAGGATCCAAGTTCTCGGTAGAGATCGCCGCAGTGTCAAGACAGGCAAGTTTCACCTCCACAGCGCGTGGGCCAAGGTCAAGGGTATTCGAAACATAGTCCAAATTCGCACGGGCGAGCCAGAATAGACGACGCTTCTTCTCCTCATCCCAGGGCCCAGTTATGAGATTCATGGGCACCACAGGGAAAGTAAGTTGGGGCAATCCCGATAGCGTGGCTTCGGAGAATTCGTCTGGCGAAAATGGAAGTGCGAGAGCTCTATCGTAGTCGGCCTCGAAGCAAGCGCGAGCATCAAACGTCATCTCCCCCAGAGAATGCTGAATGAGATGCTGGTGAAATCTAGGCGTATAGGAGATATCCCACCCCGGACAGTAGAAATCGCCCCTGTCCTCGTCGTGGTCAAAAAATCTACCTCGAGCGTATTTGTCTGCCCAAACCTGCTGCACGTCGAGGATGAAATCAATGTTCGCCCAGGGCATTGATACTAAAGCAAACTGGGAGCCATGTCAGAAAACGGAGGAGAAAGCAAGCGACCCTATGTTTCGCGCCAGAGAATGCGCCATATGCCATAGATTTTACCTGGGTATAGGCTTCTTCCTCAAGCTGCTCGTCGTCGGGCTCTGACCACTCCTCCCACTCAGGATGAAATTCCTCCTGAGCCCCCTCGCACATGCTGAGGGACGATTTCCAAATACCATGGAACGCCGCCATGAACACCCGAGAAAGCGTAGCCTTCCCTGAAAGTTTGGCCCCCAACAAAGGACTGGAGCGAGGGAGAGCCAGATTCATCGAGTACAAGAAGATGATCTCAAGCAATTCCACCGGCAAATCTTGAAGCGAGGGCCGACTGCGAGAAGAGCACCTGGCAGACATCGAAGCCGGGGTTCGTTTCGTTTTCTTTCGCCTCGTTTTCTTTCGCTTCGACGGGCTGTTCGGCGTCACGGACAAAGATCTTTTGTGTATTCTCCGACCCTGCATTGGCTTAGGGTTCATCTCGGGGCTAGGGGGGGAGATCATTTCCTGGACGGCTTTCTGGGCTCGACACATGCTGATTGATCACCTGCCTATGGTCTTGGTGACTACTGAATCTGCGGCCTGGTTCTCCTCGATGCAAGATGGCGGCGATGTTGTGGGAGCCACGATGTCAGCAAGAGCATGGCAGGTTTACAGACGAGATGTGGATGGAAGGCTTTCCAGTGTCCACTGCTTTATATGCGCGGATACAGACCCGACATGGGCAACCTGACCCATGACTTCTAGTGAAGTTAGGTAGAAGGTCAACAAGCCGGACCTGTGGCGCGTAGGTAAATTTGGGTGACTTGCCCGCTGCCCCGCCAACCGGCAATGAACCACACCATCTCTCGATGCACCCCTTCTTTTTCTTTCGTCCACAACATCAGCTCAAGATGTCTAAAAATAATGGAATTTCGTCTTATTAACTACGCTCAAATGCCAAACTGAACCAGAACATAATAGAGGCAGTAAGAGCTGTCATTGCGCACGAGGTACAGTCGGGAAAGTCATACCGCGACGTAAATGCTCACCAATCACCTCGCAAATTGAGTGGATCGACTGGCCGGCATATTCAGCTGATATCAACCCAATTGAGCATGTCTGGATGCAATTACAGCTCAATTTGAGGAAGATGTATCCTCATTTAAACCTCTTGAAAGACAACGAAGTCGACAGGCAATTCGAGCGGATGCATCAAATCGGCGTGGGCAGCAATAACAAGTGATCGAATTGACATACTGATTGACCGATTTCCTCTTCAATATTTAGTACACCAACCCCTTGCAAGAATGCAGGCATCAAGACGGCAGGGTAAAGAGTCAACCAGTCTGTCAATTTCACCACTTGTTATTGCTGCCCACACCGATTGGATGCATTCGCTCAAATATTGCCTATCGACTTCGTTGTCTTTTGTCACGGACTGTACAGCTCCGCCTGGGCAGAAGTGACAATGCACTTATAACCATGATTCAGCTGCTGCTATGCAACTTGGCCACTTGACCTTTTGGGCGGAACGGGTGGTTATGTGTTCCTCACAATCTTTCAGGAGGTTCAAATCAGGGCACATCTTCCTCAGATTAAGCTTCAATTGCTTTCAGACATGCTCAATAGGGTTGATCGATGAAGCTCCACGCATGGTTGGGTGGATGATTATGTCCATTGTCATGTACTGCTGACAGCAAGGTAGTCGTGAGCTTTGGCGAATACGGTTACTTCGGATGCTCGTCTCGCATAGGCAGCCGTAAAACGACACGGCCCTTCGAGCAACTAGTTCTGGTTTTTCTCCCTGTTGGTCCCAATCGCAGTTCTCCCGGACTGGCTCCTACAGGTACTCATCCTAATAATTCTTCTGGTGAGTAGTGGTACTCATCAAATTCGGACTCGCTATCCAGTTCCCTCACTGCAAATCGCAGAATTTTCATATCCCTCACCTCACCTCCCCGATCGATACGGTGGCACAGCTTGACAAGTCGTTCGTGCTTGGCATCTTGCGGTAAGTCTCTGAAGAGCCAGGAGCCCAACAGGCAGTTTGCAATGAGGTGATCCAATTTCTCGGCAGAGATCACCACAGCGTCAATACAGGCAAGTTTCACCTCCACAGGAAGTGAGTATATGTATGGAGCATCCCAAATATAATCCAAATTTCCACGGGCGAGCCAGAATAGACGACGCCTCTTCTCCTCGTCCCAGGGCCCAGTGATGAGATCCACGGGCACCAAATGGTCAAAATGCGTTTGCATTCCCAATAGCATGTCTTCCGAAAATATGTATATAGAAAATTCATGTGCGAGAGCTCTATCGTAGTTGGTCTCGAACCAAGCGCGAGCATCGAACGTCAACTCTCCCGGAAAATGCTCATGCTGGCGAAAAGCAAGCGCAAAGGAGATGCCCCACGCAGCACCGTATCTAGTGTATATGTCCTCGTCGTAGATTAAAGATCTACCCCGAGCATATTTGTTTGCCCAAGCCTGCTGCGCGTCGAGGATGAAATCAATGTCCGCCCAGGGCATTGATAATAAAGAAAACTGAGAGCCATGTCAGAAAACGGAGGAGAAAGCAAGCGACCCTGCGTTTCGCGCCAGAGGATGCACTGTATGCAATAGACTTTACCCGAATGGAGTCGTGTTCTTTGCGCTCCTCATTGTTAAGCTCCTTCGGCAACATAGGATGAGATTCTCCCTTGCACGTGGCGAAGGACCATTCCCAAAAAATGTCATGGAACACCGCCATGAAGACTCGATGAAGAGTAGCCTTCCCTGAAAGTTTGGCCCCCAACAAAGGACTGGAGCGAGGGAGGGCTAGATTCATCGAGTGCAAGAAAATGCTCTCGAGCAATTCCACCGGCAAATCTTGGAGTGAGAGCCCACTGCGAGAAGAGCACCTGGCGGGCACCGAAGCCGGCGTTTGTTTCGTTTTCTTGCAATTCGGCGGGCTGTTCGGCGTGATGGATAACGATCTTTTGTGTATTTCACGACCCTGCATTGGCGTAGGGTTCGACTCGGGGGCTAGGGGGGAGATCGATTCCTGGACGGCTTTCTGGGCTTGACACATGCTGATTGATCACCTGTCTATGGTCTTGGTGACTACTGAATCTGCGGCCTGGTTCTCCTCGATGCAAGATGGCGGCGATGATGTCGGAGCTACGATGTCTGCAAGAGCGTGGATGAAAAACTTGTCACTGCTAATAACAAGCGCGAGGATCTTAAAAAAAAGTTACAGTGAACTTACAATTGGCGCGTATGTACCTGTAGGTAAATTTATGTACCTTGATACTAGGCCCGGTATGGCCCGGTAGAGAGGTACCTAGGTACCTACAGGGGCGTACATGCTCCGTAAAAATGGAAGGGTACATGGAGATTAGGTACCTACGGAGTACCTAAGGTATGTACCTATTACATACACATACCTAATTTGCGTACCTAGGTACCTTAATGTACCTAATCTATATGTAGGGACGTAGCAAGTTGCAAGTTGCAACTGCCGACACCCGACCACTCCCAACAAATCTTCTTCCTTCACAACTCGGAATCTCTCAAGCTCTTGTTGAGCTATTGCAAACATTTGAGTCTTACGAAGACGCGATCGAATCAGCCCGGCAGCTAGCTTCAAGTCAAGGCTACAGCCTCGCAATCCAGCGGCGGACGAAAAAATTCCGCGGATGTTGTAAGCTCTGTTCGTTCACGCTGCTCGAAGGCATTCAAATACACCCCTCACGATACCGGCACGCACCCCTCGAAGAAGAGGCGGACGAAAACTCGCAAAGAGTCATGCATGCCCTTTTTGACTTCTAATCGCCCGTGATGATCAAAACCGCTGGTTGATTACGCCCTCACCAAATGCGGGTGCGAGGGAACATTCCCACGACCCGGATAAGTTTGGATCGTTTGCCGCCGACCAAGGAAAGATTGTGAGAAGGCATGCAGACTTCACTCTCACTCAGTGGAACTCTCGCGTGAAGATCTTTCAGGTCCTTGCAGGCCTCCGACAGACAAAGGATCGTGATACTTGGCACTTGAGGGGCCAGGATATCGCAAACTTCCTTCGAGCTCACGATCGAGCTAGGCATGAGGGACGAACCTCTCAATTGAGTGGCTCATTGATGAGCTTCGTGATAACCCATATTTTGTCTCAGCCTCTTGCACCCATGATGATGGCCGGACTGGATGCCTCTTCATCGCTCCACGAAGCGGCATCGGTGCAAGAAACTGAGATAAAATATGGATTCTCCCGAAGCTCATCATGAGCCACTCGATAGGAATAGCCTCGTTATATCGCGTCGCGTCAATGCTCCTGCGTCCACAAACCAAATCATCATCTTTCAGAAGCGATGGCGACACCACAACGGCCTTTGGAGCTGTTGGAAATGTATGTCAAATGATAACAGGTATCATTAAATAAGACGAATACAAGCAACCACAGCACAAACCTTTGGTTCCGTATTCCATGCATTTACACCTGTCATCATTTGACTTTTATACCGCGGTACCTGACGTTACCAACAACAGGAACCATAGGTAAACATACGACGTCTCGCACGAGGAACCGCGTATGGCCGGCCATTTCGGCAGGATAATCAGCCGCGCACATCGCGATCAAAGAGGCATCACCTGGGCCCTAGTATGTGGAATCAGAAAACGCTTCACTCATCAAGATTGGGGCACATATACCGTGTCTCACATCGTCGGCGGAGGCGACCCGTCTAAGCTTCCAAAACATGATATGCGACGTCTTCGGACAGTCATATATAGGCAATCTTCATCATCATCAGAGAGCTTCAAGAGAAATGCACGCCCCATGTTTCTACGGAAACAATCAGCAGGCACCTTACGAAAACTGGTGTCATGCATTGCAAAGCTGTGCACGCCCATTTTGAACAGATGAAATCATCCCCCCCTAAAAAGGCTCCGATTTGCTCTTCGGTATGGGTTTATCATTTATGCGATTTACGCCCTACGGTCATTTCGCCGCGTTTTTATTCTGCGGGTGAATTCTCTGTTGAGGGCGGCGCCGGTCGCGGAGGCCGGACAGACCCAGAGCTGGACTTAGCGTCCCGGAGGTCTAAATCACACACTTAACTTATAACTACCCAGACGATGACTTGTTCGCCAATCAATAGAGAATTGGCTCATTCTAGGGTCGATTCTAACTCAGTCATTGAACTATGTTATTGAAACTCTGCATCCTATGCACTCAATGGCGTGTCTCTAGCATGCGAGTTGGACTGAATACGTATAACTTATAAGACTTTAGTCACAGTGAAGTTATTGCGTATCTCGGTCAAGAATGGCGCTGTAAGGTCTTTAGACTTTTTGTCATGGGTTTGCGGCGACGGCTCAGCGTCAAGCGCCCATCGACTGTCATGAATAGGTACCTAATGTACATCGGATACCTGCCTTGCATAGCCGTAGAACAGCATGACCCTGAGGTCCTCTTGAGTCTTAGCAACCAATTCAAGTTTTGTTGCGGTCGGTACCTGACTAGTACATTGAGAAGTAATGTGTCATACACTCCTGTTTGTGATCCAGTTCTGTTACGATGATGATAGATCTATCTAGGCTTGTCCACAATCATGGAACAAAGGAGGCTATGACATATGTACATGCAGGGAGGCTGCTACCTAGTACCAACCAACAAGTTTCCTCACCAAAAATCGCAGAATCTGCATATCCAGCATCTCACCTCCTCGATCGATGCGGCTGCACATCTTGATGAGCCGTTCCTGCTTGGCATCTAGCGGCAAGTCTACCAAGAGCCAGTCGCAGCCTATAAGGCAGGTGATGATGAGAGGATCCAGTTTCTCAGCAAAAACCACCGCAGCGTCAAGACAGGCGAGTCTCACTTGAGGGTCACGTGAGTCAAGGAATAAAGGGTGAAGTTTCTCGTTATGACAGTCATATAAAAGTTTTGCACGAACAAGCCAGAATAAACGACGCTTCTGCTCTTCGTTCCAGGGTCCAGTGATAAGATTCACGGGCACCACAGGAGGAGTAAGGTCTGGCATTTCATAATAATGGGCAAACTCGAAGACTTGTGGCGAAATTCGACATGCGACAGCTCTATCGTAGTCGGCCTCGAAGCAAGCGCGAGCATCGAACGTCACCTCTCCCAGAGAATGCTGGCGAACATGCTGCTTGTAACTTTGAGGGGCACAGGAGATGTTCATCGGGTATATGTCGCCCCAGTCATCGACGTGGTCAAAAGATCTACCTCGAGCATATTTGTTTGCCCAGGCTTGCTGCGCGTCGAGGATAAGATCAATGTCCGCCTAGGGCATTGATAGTAAATCAAACTGGGAGCCATGTCAGAGAACGGAGGAGAAAGCAAGCGGACCATGTTTCTTGCGTCATAGGATGCGCAACATATGCAACAGAATTTACCTGAAGAGAGGCTTCGTCCTGGACCTCCTTAGTGTTATACCTCCAGTACTTCTTCCACTCAGGACGAGTGCCCAGCACATACTTGTCGAGGGTTACATCCCAGATATCGTGGAATGCCGCCATGAACACCCGAAGAAGCGTAGCTTTCCCTGAAAGTTTGGCCCCCAGCAAATGACTGGATCGAGGAAGAGCCAGATTCATCGAGTACAAGAAAATGCTCTCGAGCAATTCCAACGGCAAATTTTGGAGCGAGGGGCGACTGCGAGAGGAGCATCTGGCGGACACCGAAGCCGATGTTTGTTTCGCTTTCTTGAAATTCGGCGGGCTGCTCGACGTGACGGAGAAAGATCTTTTGTGTATTGCCCGACTCTGAGTTGGCGTAGAGCTCATCTCGGGGGATAGAGGCTCCGAAGAGGAGGTCTTTTCCTGGGTGGCTTTCTAAGCTTGCCACTCCATGCTGATTGATCACCTGCCTGGGGTCTACTGACTATTGGACTCCTCGATGCGAGATGGCGGCGATGTCAGCAAAGATACAATGTCAGCCTTCAGGACCCAGCACGGACATGGCAGGTTTACAGATCGTAACAGATGAGATTCACATGCGGGCACGAACCCGTCACTTGACATGGGCGACCTCATCCGCGACTTCCAAGTTTCAGTGAGTGAACTTGTGAAGTCAGAAGGTTCGCTGGTCAACAAGCCAAACATTTTAGGTTACGGCGCGTACTTTTATCATCATAGGTAGGCACCTGCCTTATTCGGGGGATTTACCTCACTGCCACATTTCGCTCTCTTCGAGAATACTCTCAAGGATCAATTCGACCTAATCTTCAACGGTGGCAGTGAGGTTGTCCGCCTGGTACTGGTCGACGATCTGTCCAAGGAGAGCGTTCTTTCCTACGAACATTGCCGCGTCTCCAGTGAGGGCACTGTCCATGGCTTGAATGAGGCCACTTGGGCTGACATGGCATCCTGCTTGCCATTGACCTGGCAATAAGACCGTCGGTGGCTATTGGCACCTGTACGTGACTACTGTACGTGGTTGCAGGCTGCACCATCTCCTTGTAGGTATTTACATACCTCATTGGCCATTGGCGCGTAGGAGGTACCTTTCGTAGAGGTACTGTGGGTGCAAAAAAACCTCACATTTTTACCCTTCTCACCCACTTTTCGTCGCGTCACATCAATGCTCCTTCATCCACAAACCAAGTCATCATCTTTCGAAAGCGATGGCGACATCACAAGGATCTTTCGAGCCATCGGTAATCATACGACCTCTCGCACGAGGAACCGCGTATGGCCGGCCATTTCAGCAGGCTAATCAGCCGCGCACATCGCGATTAAAGAGGGTATCTCCAGGGCCCTAGTTTGTGGAATCAGAAAATAACCCCCCCCCCCCCCCCCAAAAAAAAAAGAGGGCTCAGATTTCCTCTTCGGTATGGCTTTATGTGATCTAAGTGATTTCGTCGCGTTTTTATTCTGCGGGTGAATTCTCTGTTGAGAGCGGCGCCGGACAGGTCACAGACCCAGCGCTGGAGCCTGGACTTGGCGTCCCGGAGGTCTAAATCACACACTTAACTTAACTTATAACTATCTAGACGATGATTTGTTCGCCAATCAATAGAGAATTGACTCATTCTAGAGTCAAAGACAATCGGTGTTGAATGCGTAGAAGAAAAGATAAAACGCGCCCGATCTAGTTGTATGTATACAAATATTGAAGCGAAGTTCACTACAGTAAACAGGGCCCTCTCATCGTCCTCTTAGGAGACTCCAATTCAAAAAGCCTAAAGGCCCAAAGGGCGGCATGCCATGTGCCGTTGATCGTGATAAAATTGAGCAATAACTCCAAAATACAATCAAGGACGCAGACGACACAGTCTTTCTGCACGAAAAAGAGCCACACATCGGGAGACTGGAACCTTGACGAATTGCCTCGAGGAGTCGAGATGTCAGGCAGGGATGGTTCCTGTGGATTGGCCGCCGCATAGCTCTGAACTTGACACCATCGAAAACATGTGGTCTCGACTGAAAGAGCGTATTCAGTCGTGGCAGTCTGAAATGGCATATATGATGAAGTTCCAGAGCTGTTATGAGGTCCCACAAAGACATAGTGATAGATATGTGGGAGGAGATTGAAATAGAGATCGTCAATGGGCTCATCCATGGCATGCCTTGGTAGCCGACTTCAGAAGTTCAGGTGGTGATAGACTTTGGCGGGTGGTACACTAAGCCCTGACTCAGTCATTGAACTATTTTATTAAAACTCTATAGGAAGCACTCAATTGCGTGTCTCTAGCATGCGAGTTGGCCTGAATACGTATAACTCAATGCTCATAAGACTTAAGTGAAGTTATTGCGTGTCTCGGTTAAGAATGGGCCCAATATGGCGCTGTAAGCCTTAAGGTCTTTAACTTTAGACTTTTTGTCATTAGGTTGCGGCGACGGCTCAGCGTCAAGCGCCCATCATCTGTCATGAATGCTCCTTATTGCACTGGCTGGCCGTGTCATGGGTATTTCGGATACCCGCCTTCCCTTTGAGCAACCGATTCCAGTTATGTTGCTGAGAACAATGACAAGTAATATGCCATAAACTGCTTGTCGTGATCCAGTTCCCTCACTACAAATCGCAGAATCTGCAAATCCAGCATCTCAGCTCCTCTATCGATGCGGTTGCACAGCTTGACAAGCCGTTCCTGCTTGGCATCTTGCGGTAGGTCTTCGAAGAGCCAGCAGCCCATAAGGCAGGTTATGATGAGAGAATCCAGTTTCTCAGCAGAAACCACAGCAGCGTCAAGACAGGCAAGTTTCACTTCAACGGCTCGTGGGCCAAGAAATAAAGGCTCAAGTTTCATGTCATATAAAAGTTTTGCACGAACGAGCCAGACTAGACGACGTTTCTGCTCCTCGTTCCACGGACCAGTGATGAGATTCACGGGCGCCACAGGAGGAGTAAGATCTGGCATTTCACATTTCGTGACAAACCCGAAATAGCCTGGCGAAACTCGACATGCGACAGCTCTGTCGTAGTCAGCCTCGAAGCAAGCGCGAGCATCGAACGTCACCTCTCCCAGAGAATGCTGGCGAACATGCTGCAGGTAACTTTCAGGGGTATAGGAGGTACCCTCCATAGATAAGGCGCCCCAGTCATTGACGTGGTCAAAAGATCTACCTCGAGCATATTTGTCTGCCCAGGCCTGCTGCGCGTCGAGGATGAAGTCAATGTCCGCCTAGGGCATTGATAGTAAAGCAAACTGGAAGTCATGTCAGAAAATGGAGGAGAAAGCAAGCACGCTGCACGCCATGTTTCTTGCGTCAGAGGATGCGCAATATATGCCATAGACTTTACCTGAAGAGAGGCTTCGTCCTGGACCTCCTTATTGTCATACCTCCAGTACTTCTTCCACTCAGGACGAGAGTCCAGCACATACTTGTCGAGGGTGACATCCCAGATATCGTGGAATGCCGTCATGAACATCCGAAGAAGCGTAGTTTTCCCTGAAAGTTTGGCCCCCAACAAAAGACTGGAGCGAGGAAGAGCCAGATTCATCGAATACAAGAAAATGCTCTCGAGCAATTCCAACGGCAAATTTTGGAGCGAGGGCCGACTGCGAGAGGGGCATCTGGCAGACACCGAAGCCGCTGTTTGTTTCGCTTTCTTGAAATTCGGCGGACTGTTTGACGTGACGGACAAAGATCTTTTGTGTATTGCCCTGCTCTGAGTTGGCGTAGGGCTTATCTCGGGGGATAGAGACTCCGAAGAGGAGGCCTTTTCCCGGGTGGCTTTCTAAGCTTGCCACTCCATGCTGATTGATCACCTGCCTGGGGTCTACTGACTATTGGACTCCTCGATGCGAGTCTCGAGATGGCGGCGATGTCGGCGAAAGATATAATGTCAGGACTCAGTACGGAGATGGCAGGTTTACAGATCGTAACAGATGAGATTCATGCGCGGACACGAACCCGTCACCTGGGCGGCCTCGTCCGCGACTTCCAAGTTTCGGTGAGTAAAGTCAGAAGGTTCGCTGGTCAACTGTCAACAAGCCACACACTTTAGGTCCTTACGGCGCGTACTTTTATCATCTCAGGTAGGTACCTGCCTTATTACCCAGGGGGTTTAGATCACTGCCACCGTTGTGGATTTCGCTCTCTTCGAGAGTACCCTCCAGGATCAATTCGACCTAATCCTCAACGGTGGCAGTGAGGTTATCTGCCTGGTCGACGATCTGTCCAAGGAGAGCGTTCTTTCCCACGAAGATTGCCGCGTCTCCAAGGAGGGCACTGTCCATGGCTTGAATGAGATCACTTGGGCTGACATCCTGGTTGCCATTGACGTGGCGACAAGACCGTCGGAGCTTCTTCATGCAGCTTCGAACAGCTACTGACACCTGTACGTGGCTATTGGCACCTGTAAATAAGTGACCACACTCCACAGCCTCAAGTGCATTGCGAGCATAATGCACCATCTCCCAGCCTACTTGACCTAGAACCCCCTAATCGTGCAAGTCAGCCTACTCCCAGTGCCCACAAACGCACATGGCCAATGTTCGTGCCCTCAACAATCACGTACCTAGATACGAAGCCAACACACCCCGTGGTGTTATATGGGCTGTCCAGTCTTTCCTTTCTCTCTCTTTTATAGCTTCTGTCGGAATCGCTGACAGGTACGATTACGTACAGGTGGGGCGTGCGTGCGTTTATCACGCACGCTCATTGGCTACCGCCGTATCGGCCGAAGATTCCAATTTCCTGCATGTTGTTTCAACTTGTGGCCTCGTTCTTCCCACTTTCCCTTCGCTCCCTTCTTTCTAAGACAGACATAATTGAATTCATACGGACACCATATTGCGAACATTAGACTTTGCAACTGTGTCATGTCTCACCTGCTATACTGTTAATTGCTTAACCTGTCATACCAACAGCTTCTATGAATACGACGGATAGTTCGTGACAGTTCACGACACGCGTATACGCAACTCTCGCGGATTTCTTCCAACAGAGAGCAATGCAGCAGATACCATTATCCAAGGAAACAACGCGCACGCTATTATCGTGATTTCAAGCTTGGAAGGAAGATATCGACGAATTGATAGGAGGTACGGTGGTTTGAAGATGGAGTAGGTATAGTCGCGACTCGCGACCCTACTTCATTAATGACAACCTTCAGACAATTTTCTCCGACGAATCGTCAGTTCAGTCGCAACCGAGCCACAAACAGGGCTGGATTTTCCAAGTTCTGGAAGCCACATGAGAAGTTTATGAGGCCGTTTGTCAATGTGACAGTTCATGGAAAGTCCACCTTATTATCGATCATGGTATGGGGAGCAATCTGGCCGCCTGGCGAGCAGGAAAATCCGACATTATCGTTATGATCCGCAATCAAACCTCGGGAAGAGGAGCTCACACTTCAAAAGCTACCAATGTCTATGAAAGAGGAACTTTTACTCATTTACACTGGAACACGAAGGTTCCAACAAGATAATGCGCGGATACATGCATCTCAGTCGACGACAGACTGGCTACTGAACCATGCAATTGAGTGGATTGACTGGCCGGCCCATTCACCTGATCTCAACCCAATCGAGCACGTCTGGAAGCAATTGCAGCTTAATGTGAGGAAGGTGTATCCTCATTTAAACATCCTGAAAGACAACGAAGTCAATAGGCAGTATCATTTGAGCGAATGCAGGCATCAAGGCGGCGGAAAGGGTCAATCACTCGGTCTGTCGATTTGATCACTTGTTATTGCTGCCCACGCTGATTTGATGCATTCGCTCAAATATTGTCTATCGACTTCGTTGTCTTTCAGGAGGTTCAAATGAGGATACATCTTCCTCAAATTAATCTTCAATTGCTACAGCCTTCCAGACATGCTCAATAGAGTTGAGAGATGAGGCTCCACGCAGTGTTGGATGGATGATTATGTTATATACTGTCGACGGCAAGGTAGTCGTGAGTTTTGGCGAATACGGTTACTTCGGATGCTCGTCTTGCATAGGCAGCCGTAAAACAGCGTGGCCCTCCGAGCAACTAGTTTCGGTTTTTTTCCTGTTGATCCCAATCGCAGTTCTCCCGGACTGGCTCCTACAGGTACTCATCTTAGTGGTACTCATAAAATTCGAGCTCCCTATCCAGTTCCCTCACTACCCATCGCAGAATTTCTAAATCCACCACCTCACCTCCTTAATCGATGCGGTGGCACAGCTTGACAAGTCGTTCGTGCTTGGCATCTTGCGGTAAGTCTTCCAAGAGCCAGGAGCCCAACAGCAAGTTTGCAATGAGAGGATCCAATTTCTCGGCAGAGATCACCACAGCGTCAATACAGGCAAGTTTCACCTCCACAGGAAGTGAGTCTATGTATGGAGCATCCGAAATAAAATCCAAATTTCCACGGGCGAGCCAGAATAGACGACGCCTCTTCTCCTCGTCCCAGGGCCCAGTGATGAGATCCACGGGCACCAAATGGTCAGAAAACGTTTGCATTCCCAATAGCATGTCTTCCGAAAATGTGTATATAGAAAATTCATGTGCGAGAGCTCTATCGTAGTTGGTCTCGAACCAAGCGCGAGCATCGAATGTCAACTCTCCCGGAAAATGCTCATGCTGGCGAAAAGCAGGCGCAAAGGAGATGTCCCACTCCTCACCGTACATGGTGGTTATGTCCTCGTCGTAGATTAAAGATCTACCTCGAGCATAATTGTTTGCCCAAGCCTGCTGCGCGTCGAGGATGAAATCAATGTCCGCCCAGGGCATTGATAATAAAGAAAACTGAGAGCCATGTCAGAAAACGGAGGAGAAAGCAAGCGACCCTGCGTTTCGCGCCAGAGGATGCACTGTATGCAATAGACTTTACCCGAATGGAGTTGTGTTCTTTGCGCTCCTCATCGTTAAGCTCCTTCCGCCACATAGGATTAGATTCCCCCTCGCACGTGGCGAAGGACCATTCCCAAAGAATGTCATGGAACGCCGCCATGAACACTCGATGAAGCGTAGCCTTCCCTGAAAGTTTGGCCCCCAACAAAGGACTGGAGCGAGGGAGAGCTAGATTCATCGAGTACAAGAAAATGCTCTCGAGCAATTCCACCGGCAAATCTTGGAGCGAGAGACGACTTCGAGAGGAGCATCTGGCAGGTACCGATGCCGGTGTTTGTTTCGTTTTCTTGCAATTCGGTGGGCTTTTCGGTGTGATGGACAAAGATCTTTTGTGTATTTCACGACCCTGCATTGGCGTAGGGTTCATCTCGGGGGCTAGGGGGGAGATCGATTCCTGGACGGCTTTCTGGGCTTCACACATGCTGATTGATCACCTGCCTGTGGCCTTGGTGACTACTGGATCTGCGGCCTGGTTGTCCTCGATGCAAGATGGAAGATGGCGGCGATGTTGTCGGAGCTACGATGTCAGGACTCAGCAAGCGCAAGGCAGGTTTACAGACGAGATGTGGATGAAAAGCGTTTCACTGCTTCATTCATGGGCAGCCTGATTAATCCTAATGGCGCATAGGTACCTAGGTACATACTTAGGTACATACAGGTATTGTACCTTTCTTGGAGGTACAGTGGGTGCAAAAAAACCTCACATTCTCACCCACCTTTCTCACATAAATTGCTCCTTCATCCACAAAAACCAAGTCATCATCTTTCAGAAGCGATGGCGACACCACAACGACCTTTCGAGCCATCGGTAAACATATGACGCCTCGCACGAGAAACCGCGTATGGCCGGCCATTTAAGCAGGCTAATCAGCCGCGCACATCGCGATTAAAGAGGGCATCTCAAGGGCCCTAGCCTCTAGGTAGTACCTACCTACCTAAGTATGTATGTGGAATCAGAAAACGCTTCACTCATCAAGATTGGGGTGTATCGTATCTCACATCTATGGCGAGGGCGACCTGTCTAAGCCTCCAAAACATGACATACGATGTCTCAAAACAGTCTTAAATAGGCAATCTTTCATCACCATCAGAGAGCTTCAAGAGAAATGCACGCCCCATGTTTCCACGGACACAAATTACAATCAGGAGGCACCTTACGAAAATGGCCTCATGCACCGCAAGGCCGTGCAACGCCCGTTTTAAACAGATGAGAACTCCCCCTGAAAAGAAAAAAAGCCCAGATTTGCTCTTGGGTATATATTTATGCCATTTACGTGATTCCGTCTCGTTTTTATTACGCGGGTGAATGCTCTGTTTAGGGCGGTGCCGGACAGACCCAGAGCTGGACTTGACTTATAACTATGTACCTGGAAGATGACTTGTTCGCCAATCAATGGAGAATCGGCTGATTCTAGGATCGAAGACAATTGACGTTAGATGCGTAGAAGAAAAGATAAAACGCGCTCGATCTAGTTGCATGTATTGGAGCGACATCCACTACGGTATCAGGGTCCTCTCATCGTCCTCTTAGGAGACTCCAGCTCAAAGAGACGCGGCGTGGCATGCGCCGCTGATCGTGATGAAATTGAGCAATATCTTCAAGATGTAATCAATGACGACACAGTCTTTACGCACTGGAATGAGCTCGTCCACACGGCTAGAATCTTGATGAATCGCCTCGAGAAGTCAGGCAGGGGTGGTTCCTGTGGATTGGCCGCCGCATGGCTCCGACCTCGAAACCATCGAAAGCATGCGGTCTCGACTGAAAGAGCGGATTCAATAGTGGCAGCCTGAAATGACAATTGGCATATATGATGAAGACTGAAGTCTCAGAGCTGTTGTAAGGTCCCTCAAAGACATTGCGATGGATGTATGAGAGGAGATCTGAATAGAGCTCGTTAATGGGCTCATTCATAGCATGCCTAGCCGACTTCAAACTGTGATAGACACTGGCGGGTGGTACACTAAGTCCTGACTCAGTCATTGAACTATTTATTAAAAGTCTACAGAATGCAGTGATGCACTCAATTGTGTATCTCTAGCATGCGAGTTGGCCTGAATACGTATAACTTAAAAGACTTAAGTGAAGTTATTGCGTCGTGCCTCGGTTAAGAATGGGCTCAATATGACGCTGTAAGGTCTTTAGCTCTTTTTGTCATGGGGTTGCGGCGACGGCTCCGCGTCAAGCGCCCATCAGCTGTCATGAATGCTCGTTATTGCCCTGGCTGGCCGGGTCATGGGCACTTCAGAAGTTCAGATACCCGCCTTGCATAGCCGTGGCCCGTGAAACAGCATGGCCCTCTTAGCCACCAATTCCAGTTTTGTTGCTGTCGGTCCCTGGCTCCTACTACATTCAAAAGTAATATGCCATAAACTGCTTGTCGTCATCCAGTTCCCTCACTACAAATCGCAGGATTCGCATATCCAGCATCTCACCTCCTTGATCGATGCGGTGGCACAGCTGGACAAGCCGTTCGTGCTTGGCATCTCGCGGTAAGTTTTCGAAGAGCCAGCAGCCCATAAGGCAGTTTATGATGAGTGGATCCAGTATCTCAGCAGAAACCACCGCAGCGTCAAGACAGGCCAGTTTCACTTCAACGGCACGTGTGCCAAGAAATAAAGGGTCCAGTTTCATGTCATATAAAAGTTTTGCACGAACAAGCCAGAATAGACGGCGTTTCTGCTCCTCGTTCCACGGCCCAGTGATGAGATTCACGGGCGCCACAGGGGGAGTAAGGTCTGGCATTTCAAATATCGTGACAAACGCGAAGTTGTCTGGCGAAACTCGATATGCGAGAGCTCTATCGTAGTCGGCCTCGAAACAAGCGCGAGCATCGAACGTCACCTCTCCCAGAGAATGCTGGCGAACATGCTGCAGGTAACTTTCGGGGGCATAGGAAGTGCCATCCATGGAAAGGCCACCCCAGTCATTGACGTGGTCAAAAGATCTGCCTAGAGCATGTTTGTCTGCCCAGGCTTGCTGCGCGTCGAGGATGAAGTCAATGTCCGCCTAGGGCATTGATAGTAAAGCAAACTAGGGGCCTGTCAGAGAACGGAGAACAAAGCAAGTGGACTATGTTTCTTGCGTCAGAGGAAGCGCATTATATGCGATAGAATTTACCTGGATAGAGGCTTCGTTCTGAACATCCGCATTGTTATACCTCCAGTACTTCTTCCACTCAGGACGAGAGTCCAGCACATACTTGTCGAGGGTGACATCCCAGATATCGTGGAATGCCGTCATGAACACCCGAAGAAGCGTAGTTTTCCCTGAAAGTTTGGCCCCCAGCAAATGACAGGAGCGAGGAAGAGCCAGATTCATCGAATACAAGAAAATGCTTTCGAGCAATTCCAACGGCAAATTTTGGAGCGAGGGGCGACTGCGAGAGGGGCATCTGGTGGACACCGAAGCCGATGTTTGTTTGGCTTTCTTGAAATTCGGCGGACTGCTCGACGTGACGGACAAAGATCTTTTGTGTATTGCCCGGCTCTGAGTTGGCGTAGGGCTTATCTCGGGGGATAGAGACTCCGAAGAGGAGGCCTTTTCCTGGGAGGCTTTCTAAGCTTGCCACTCCATGCTGATTGATCACCTGCCTGGGGTCTACTGACTATTAGACTCCTCGCTGCGAGATAGCGACGATGTCGGCGAAGATAGTGATACAATGTCAGGACTCAGCACGGTCATGGCAGGTTTACAGATCGTAACAGATGAGATTCATACGCGGACACGAACCCGCCACCTGACTGTCTGACATGGGCGGCCTCATCCGCGACTTCCAAGTTTCAGCGAGTGAAGTCGAGTGTATAGAGAATCTGAAGAGTGAAATCAGAAGGTTCGCTGGTCAACAAGCCAAACGCTTTAGGTCCTTACGGCGCGTACTTTTATCATAGGTACCTGCCTTATTACCTACTCATGTAGTATGTAGTACCTATGTAGGTAGGTGCCTGATATGGTAGGTATGTATGGCGATTGGCGACTTCCAATCTGTCTACATATTTGGCTGCGTCAGTGCGTTCATGTGTCTATAAGTACTAGGCACCGACGTGTGGCAGCCGTAAAACGGCATGGCCCTCCGAGCAACTAGGTATGTAGGTACCTTCCGTTTTTCCGCGCACATCGCGATTGAACAGTGTATCTCCAGGGCCTTACTTAGTATGCGGAATCAGAAAACACTTTTACTTAAATTACTTCACTCATCAAGATTGAGGTATGCCGTATCTCACATCGTGGGCGAGGGCGACCTGTCTAAGCTTTGAAAGCACGATACGCGATGTCTCGATTTTAGGCAATCTGTTGAGAATACATAAAATGCAGTGACGCGAAGCTGTGCCAGTGCGCGCCAAAAATAGGCAAAAATGAAGGGTCTGCGACGCAAGTCATGTGGTCTTATGTAGTGGAGGATACCTAGAGGTACCTAATGTTAGGTAGCTAGGTACCTATGTATCCCGTATTGTCATTGGTCACCTATGTACCCGTTTACTGCTCAGACTTAGGTACCCCCTCGGCGGGGGGGCCTTGCCTTCGGCGACCCTCCGGGGGCCCTCCGGGGGCGCTGCCGCGGGCTGTCCTCGCTGCGCTCGTCTTG
>SRPS01000066.1:0-112092 GCA_018360175.1 Claviceps arundinis | reverse complement strand
CTAAGCTGATGAGAACCAGCTTAGTGCGGGATATATAGGTACATGCTGGCTTTGCAGCCGACGGACAGAGCAGTTACGGGTAACCGTCACAGGCTCGACCAATCAGTTAGTCAGCCGACGTCGTTCGAGAATGGCTTGAGGTTGTAGGGTTAGGTGACGCCGTTTTGGTATTGTTGACTGCTGGGTACTTGGTGTTATCCAACCCGCGCGCCTGGGGTCGGGGTCGTCGGCGGCGCTGTACCAGGGGTATCTGCCTAGTCGAGCTGTTCCTCGTGACGACGCTTCCCAGCTCTTGAGCCCTCAATACCCTCACTCGTTGGGCGTGCATCTGGCCACACTTGCTTCATAAGAGATTCAACCCAAGGGAAACCCTTGGTGCGAATTGACCTAACTTTATCGCCGTACTTCCTCTCGAACTCCTCCCACTGTTCGTCTGTTGTCTCAATTATTCCGGTCTCGTCGTCGTAATGATTGCCAGACCGGGTGATCAGTGTCAACACCTTTCTCATCTCCGATTCGAGAGCCTTGAATTTTGAAGTCAATGACGTGAGCGACCATTCAGTGTCAGGGAAACTGTTCTTCATGCGCGGCAGTATACTGTTTAACAGTTCTGCGCGAGCCACAGCCTTGTTGCTGGTCCGATACAATGCGCCGTTGTTCAACTCAGACACCAACGCCTCGAGAAATACGCGCGTTTTACGCAGATCCCAGATAACCCTCGATGTTTTCAATAACTTCGCAGACCGCGAGGCAGATAGCCCCTGGGTCGCAGGCTGGCTACCGGATTCCGGGGACTCGGCGACAGCGTCGCCATTTCGGTTGCGTGGGGTAGACAAGCCGTCATCATCTAGCGATTGCCGCATGAGTTCATCGACGGTAATATCGCACCAGTCCGCCATGACGACGTTGTTGGTAGTTGTTGTTGGTAGTAGTTGTTGGTAGGTACTCCGTACTGAGACAGAATTTGATAAATTTTACTTCCAAGAACAAAATTCTGCAGTCAATTCGGGCCCGGAAAAACGTCTCTACGATGTAACTTGGTCACTTTAGTATCCATAGTTTACCCCTGTCGATACCCATGGTTATCCCCCAGTCGGTGCCCATAATAACCCCCGTCGATATCTATAGTACATTGACTAGCGCCACGCTAGCGGCTTGGCAGCATATGTTCCTTTTGACCTACAAAACCTGCTCGCTCGCTCCAGCAAAAAGGGGCGTAAACGGGGCCTAGTAGTAGTAGTAGTAGGCTAAGAGCCTAGACATAGCAGATGCCGTTTGCCGAACATTCCGCATCTACAGCTCCCGAGTCATGAAGGCCATGACAATAGGTAGACCGTAGCATTCCTAATGAACGAGGCGCCGCATAGCCTACAGGTGTGCGACTGCCGCGGAAAAGGCTCTAAAAAGCCCGATTCCGAGCGGAGAAAAGGGTGGCGTGCATGTCAGCGACCCGTAGCGCATAATGCCCATTATCTAGCTGTTGCATCCCGCCTCCGCACACAAAGACGCTTGTGAGAACAATAGAAGCTTGTAAACAAACGAGCAGGTATGTAATTGTTTCTTGAGAAAGATTGGAAATATTGATGATAAAAAGTGAAAAAAATCGTCAAAAGTCTACCTGTTTTGTATCTACTTGCGCGATTCAATCATCAATGTTCCAATAAATACGCCTGTGAAGCAGTCCAACTACTTTTCAGGGCTTCCGGTAACAGGATTATCACCGGGCAGCTTATCCAAGATAGTGCCATTGACCCCAACGTCCTCAGGGGGCGGACGTACCTCCGGGGGCTGGCGAGAAGCAGCACCCGGCCCATTGGGACCAACATTAAGACTACAGTTAGCATTCATCACGCCCCCGTCACCTGCGCAAGTTTCCAACGCGCGCTCAAGCGCTGTTTGATCCGTCCATCCGTTGATGAAATCACCGTGCAATCCGTATCCTGACGCATCGCCCATGGCCCATACCAAGCGATTGTAGTTTTCGATGCTGCCCGTGTTGTAAAAGAACTCGAGGAAAATGGAGTAGATCGCAATAGGGTGTGACTCGGGACATACACCTGTGTTGTAGTCTCCAATGGCGGGGAAGGCCATCTATGTATCGAGCGTTCCGCGGTCAGTGTTTTTGTAGCTACATGTTGGTTGGGCAAGGTTGCACAGAATTGAAGAAGAAGGAGAAACAGGAGGTGTGGACCGGCGCGCTTCATATGTATGAAGGCGCAAGATGCTTGTGCACACGTGTAACTTGTAAGTGAAAACGTGCTTGTGGGACGACTTACGTGACGCTTATGGGTAGGGCTGTCTAAGTTCTTTCCATCCCAGCACGAAGGGAAAAATGTTTCGGCACGCATGCGATCGCACTGCTTGACGGGGAGATGCGGCGAGTCGCCTGCATTCTCGCCCAGGCAGATGTGGGAAATGGCTCTTTGCTCGGGGTTCGACTTATTGAATGTTCTTTTTAATAGGTCAGTATGTGTCGTGACTTGTAGACTTGGTCCGTCTCTGACTCTCTTCCATCGTGATGTCTCACCGGAGGAATGGATTACCGACAACCATGCGTAGGCCCTTCGGTGGCGCCTTGGCAATGGGTTGGCCAACGCAGTTCGTTCGTCCAGGAGCATAGTCACACGCCCGGTTCATGTAGTAGCCCGCCTGTTTTCACCATTTGTCAGTTTAAACTTTGAAGAAGAAGGAGATGGCCAGTTGCGGTCGTAATAACTGCATTCTGCACTGAGGGACCAGAGCCAAAAGAACGCACCATGCCCTGCAATTCTACAATCTCAAACTTGCCATCTTTGCGCTCGTGGTACAACTGTGGCTGCCAGTAACTGCTCCTATCGAGAACCTTGTCACAGGTCGTAGCTTTGCCTCGTCTCGCCTTCTCGTTGGGCAAGTGGAGATCGAACGCGGTGCCACCCACGATGGCGTGTACGTGGGAGGATATCTGGCCGTCAAAGACGAGGGGGTCTCCGCGGTAGATGGCTAGGGGGGCGCAGCTAATGGTAAAAAGCTGAGCAACGGTGCCTGGTATAAGGGCTGATAATATGAGGACGGCATCCCTAAGCCGCTGAGTCTGGATTGATACCATGGCGGGCCGCGGCTGGATGGGAGGGAGTTGCAATTGGGATATCCTCTTTGTGAAGAGAGTTGAAGAGTTGGAAATGGTAAAGAGCAAATCAGTCTGTGAGAGATGCCTGACCAGATGCAAGATGAGTTGAGAAGGGGAGATGTTGATCTAATATAGGGCGTGAGAGATTGGGGAGGGGGTTGAGGGTAAATGTCTTCATATGTGTGCGCGTGTAAGTGTGTACCGTGTACACTGTAGAGAGAGAGTGTGTGTATGTGTGTGTGAAACAAGAGGGGTAAAGACTCAAGAGAAGAGAAGATATGTAGCTTGCACTTGATCAACGGGCCGCATTACATATCGTCGACCGAGCTCTATTCCTTGACCAAAATTTGTCCAGTGTCTTTGATTCAGTCCGATCTCGTCGGCAAGGAGTATGGAAAGTTGAAACACGCGTCAGCGATTAACCCGATTTGGACGTAGAAGTAACTTACGGACAAAATTGTGTGCAAGTGCCCTTCTGCCTTTACTAGGCTCAAAGAAGGTCGGAGATCCGCGTATATACCATCGTGTGTATGACTTCGTGAAGGTACCTCTTCTCTTGATTCTGGAATCCAATTCCCGTTTCGCCCATCAGTGCTCAAGTATCCTGGCCAACGAAGCCGTGTACATTTTCGTTTCGAGGCTGGGTTTCATTGGATACCACTCGCCATCGGCTTTCTGCAAGCGCCTCTTTCTCGATCATGAGCTATTACCTGCCAAAAAAGAGACCAATCATCACACACATCAAACATACCGTTGAAGCCTTACTGCAAGGTGAAATAGAGTTCTAAGATAAGATTAAGCACTCATTGGCACGGCGGGAAATTATGTGTATTCGGGCGACGAACAAACAGAAACTGCATGATGCGCCACAATGGCTTTCAGTATCACTGTATGTGTCAAGAGTCAAGACTCAAGACTCAAGCCTCAAGCCGCAAGCCTCATGCCTCAAGCCTCAAGCCTCAAGACTCAAGCCTCAAGACTCAAGACTCAAGAGAAGTTCCTTGATGCACGTTTGTGGGTCACAGCGTTGAGGCGTTGGTATTTCCATTACATACCTCCTAAGGTGCCTAGGTACTCCATCGGCGCGATCACGATCCTCTCAAAATAGCCCGGTCTTCTTGATCTAACACAACATACGTACAGACATGATTCGCAGACTACGTTTTCCACTATCACCGCGCCTTGGCCTTGCACACCGCCGAAACATCCGCCATCTTTTAGCTCAGGTAGCTGGCATCCAAAACAAGTTAACAACGCGAGAACAACGCGACCAGCTACTATCGCAAGATATAGCTACATGCACTAGTTGATACCCAGAAAGCAGGCTGACAAAATGAACCAGCTAGGTAGTCGTCACTTGGAGGATACAATTAGAAAAACAGTGAGCCAGCTATAGTCCAGCCACAGAGTCGTAACTGAAAGTTTCTTTCAGTCTGAAAGGTAGAATTAAAGATGAACATTGAAGAGCGGCCCAATAGCCGGCCGAACCCCGCCTTTCCTAGTGGAAAGACCAGCAAAGAGGAAAAGGCCCAGCCCGGGAATAGTTTCCAAAGGACGAGCTAGTCGTTTTAGAGAAGAAAGTTGTTTCGATAGCCGAGCGGACATAATCCACCGTAGCGCCCCCACTGTCAGCATTCCTGAACAAACGCGTGACGTCAAACCCACCGTTGCTCATCACAGGTATGTAGCATCATACTATGTGTGGGGTGAATTCGATTGTGTCCAAGAACCTTCAACCGGGCGTGAATTGTGCCGCTCCCGCCTAAGAGCTCGCGTAAATACAGTAGTATCTGGAACGCGTGATCTGTAGACAAGACTTAAACCTGTAAATGCAGCATGGGTGCTGGCGGGCCGCGGCGTTAGATAAGGGTATGTACCAACACAAGTAAGTACCTACCCATCAGTGATCGATCTAGCATGTCTCAATTTGACTTTTTTTTCTCTTCACCTACCTAGGATCCTTCATCACAAGAACATGACCTACTTTGCTGGCTCCGATTGAGCATTCCTGAGTTTTCTGCCAGTGCAACTCTTCAGCTCTGTCGATTCGAGGTTGTCTATGCGTGAGGGTTATGCGCATAGAAAGAGACTATGTGAGAGAAAAGAGAAAAGAAGAGTGAAAAATCGATAGTGCCAGTTGTGATTGTGACAATTGCTTACTTTGAAACATGCCGAACTTGCACTCTCCCTGTGCCAAGGTCACAGGACAGGTTCGGGGTGGCCTGCCGCCTGACGAAGGAATCCATCTGCCCTTTTCGCTTTTTCTCCAGACTTCGAGGAAGATAGAAGAAAAGGAGGTCTTCATAGACTGCCCGACGAGGAGGGCCATCATCTCAAGTTGATGGTCCATATGCGACACGACACACCGGTTGTTCCCAATTTGTGCCTGCTTCTTCAGCGAATGTACGCCTGTACTTGAGCTTCGATGTGGAATGTCATAGCCGCTGGCTGATAGTGCGTGAGAGAAAGGTGTTTAATGAGGGCCCATCCATGGTCACTTTCTGCTGAAACTAGCTAACACGATCGCAACACCACCCAATCCAGAGGGCCATGTGTTTCCAGGCTTCAGAATGAAGAGAAGTGCCGCCATCGCCGACGATATTTTTACACATGAATCTGCGGTGTAGCTGAATCCGCATCAAAGCCGTTTAGTCACGTGTATAATGTGTCCAGATTATTGAACTCGCGTGAAGTGTATGACCATGCTGCTATCCAAAGCGTGGATATGGCTAAGGTCTGGTCACTAAAGTCTTCATCACGGACCGTCCACTCTTGGAGACCGCAAACGGGCGCCTGGGTTTGAGTTGTCCGAGGGGTTTTTCGCCTTCTAGAACTTAGAAGACCACGAGATACCAAGTTTCAGCACCAAACGAGGTATCGCCATCGCGTATGACTGCTTCTACCATCACGAATACAAGCGCAGCTGTTGCTAAATACCCGCCGTCGAATAGTTTCGTCTATAATTTGTGAGTAAGGCGTGGCGCCATACTGCTACGTGGAGCACGGAGACTGGCTGCTCTCAGGTTTGGTCAATCACGCTTCCAGTTGTCGGGCAGTCCTACAAACGAGCGTGTTAGTCAAGAATCACCCTCGTAATCTACATGTGGCTCAGTTGGTCATGATCGCGTTCAGTCTGCGTGTAAAAATTGAAGAATGGTGAAGAGAAACACTCAACGCATGCAGAGGATCTACCAAAAACAAAAACAGTCTCTCGCGTTGTTGTGGTCCTTTTTCTGCCCTGAGTTTAGGCCATTGCGCGGATAAGGTCGGAATGATAGTATCGCGAGAATATTCAAAAAGCGTTCATCGCAAAATATTTCCATTTATGGACTTGGTCGGCAAACGCGATGCTAGCGGCGAGCGCTTACTTTAGAGCCCTCGACTTTGATCTGCTAATTTGGCACTGAGATTGTGTGCTGGAGGTCCACGGCCGCAGAAGTATTCAAGGAGAAGTCGGAAGACAGTTGATGGAGACGCTTGAAGGGAATGAGCCTGCCCACGGCCCACAAGTCGGCGCGCGGATACAAAGCTCACTGAGACGAAGAAAGGAACCTAGAAGGCAATGCTGAGCAACGTTGCAAACATGATCGATCCGTTCGCGTCAAAGTCTATGCGTCAGTCCCGAGTTTTGTCACGCTCCTCATTTCCCATCGAGATCGAGCTGCAAATTTTCGTGGACAGATACGTTCGGAATTCCATGTATCTTCCGCAGGCAGGTTGGGCTCGGATATCCTATATCTGATGAAGTGCGACGTCGCGCGTCCGTCTCCTATTCAAAGCCCCCCATTTCGAAAAGAATCAGACTGGAATCGTACTTTTCCATCTGGAACATACGGCGACCAGGTTGATCATTGATGTAGAGGCTACTCCGAAGAGGACTATGAGAAGGATGCAACGCCCAGTAGAATGCAGGTGACACTTTCGGACGAGACAAATGACTGACGGCATCAAAATTCAGTAAATTGGTGCTCCTGTCAGTTGAATTGCTCAAAACTGGATGAACGTGCCTAGACGAGTTTAGCCAGGGCTTTTAGGAGGGATGGCATGAGAGGAGCCGTAAACATGGCTGTCATTACGGTTCGTATCAAATTCCGGCGCGAAAAGAGACCACCATGCCATTCTGACAATTGTAGCCGTGAAACGCACGAGAAACGTCATAGTTCGTCGAGAAAGAACCAGGATAATCCTATACGTGAGAGATCAGTGTAGCTTCACGCAACCAGCTCCTTACGAGATCTTGCAAGTGGCAGCCTGGCACTCTTTTCCGGGCACACGTGCAAGAGGATTGGACGGCAACTTTCTTAACAATACCAAGGAAGCCGCCCTCTCTAAGCTTCCCCTTTCGTTCCTATGTGTGGTCGATAGCATGCTTGGGAACGCGGCAGACGCGACATTTGATTTGGTCGCAAAAAGGCGCCGGGTCGGAAACCTCCGTCGGGTATAGCGACGATCTGTCTGAGTCATTTTGCCAAACTGATAGAACATCTTGACCACAGGTGGGCAGATGGAATTTGCGTGCGTGATATCGTGATGTTGTTGCAGATCCTGGCTGAGTGAAGGATCGCAACAGATCACGAAGCTGAAGAGGCACCGTCACGTGATGAGGATGCAGGAAGCCGCCGGAGCGGAAGAGAAACAAATTATGGCCGCTTATTAACTTGGCTTCAGCGAGCCCAACCAACAGCAAGCACGTGGAAGACGTGAAAGAAGGCCAACCACATTGATCTTACATCTTCACTCCGCGCTGAACAGAGGCACCGAATCGGCCGATCACATCACGCCGATATGCTTGGCATTCGCCTTCAAGAACGGGATTGTTTTACGGAGTATGCACATGCATAGGAGACAGACATGTTTAGAATGTCACGAGTCACGACTCACGCTTACTTCCTCTTCCCGGGCGAATCTGGAATTCTGGATCCGTCTTTTGCCGGCCGGCAGGTAGGTAGCCTAGCAATTGAAAAGACCCCTGCCTTGCACCGGTGACCAGATACCTCTCCAAGTCGTTTGAAGCACGGAAGTCTGTTGGACAAAAAGGTAAGCTGTAGCTTCCTTGCTATACGGTCCACCCAGTTCTATAGTATAAATACCCTTCTCTATGATAGAGTATGTACATACATACTGTATGTTCTCTGTAAAATGAGTTTCTACCCTGCGTTAAGATCGTTGCACAGGTAAAGAAGAAAAGGGCGCATAACAGATGTACCTATCATGTCCCCATACCTACCTACTCCGTAGACCCGAGCATTACCAGGTATTGACAGGCATCATATCTTTATGCATTTCTACGGAGATGCAACATATAAAAGGCCATGCATCCTCCAGGAGGCATGTACTACCTATCACCCTGCAATTCTGCGCAAATTTCCCATCAATCCTGCGTGGCCTGCCTAGGTACCTAAGGCCGTGTCGACCGGCCAAGGGAGGCACTGTCTCCCAGTTCAGCCGGATTGACGGATGCTCTCCTGGATGGCAGCCGAGGCATTTGCCGGGGGTTCATGCATTGGTTAAGGAAAAATAAGCCATTATGCGAAGCGACGTCTCACACTGACACGACAGCTTACCCCAATCATGTTCTCCATCTGCGCCGGCCGTGACTCCGGGGCCACACACATGAGGCATTGAGTTGTCCGGCCTCACCTGGGCTTTGATTCGCCGGCCGCAAGTCCAGTGTTGCCGTCCGGAACTTGGAAGAGCTCGTATGCAGCCTCGGAGATGTGGTGAATCACGGCGACGAGTGTTCGTGAAGATTCTCCGCGGAGGGTCAGGGCCTTCATTGGATGCTCAAACTCCTCCTTGCCATAATCAGCGCAAAGGAACAGATATTTATGGCCGGCACTGTATTATGCAACGAAGGGCATGCCTTCATGGGGACGAAATAGAGTTGGGCCGTTCGTACAACATGAAACTGAGACAGTCTTCCCGCGCGGAGAAACATGGCAAAAGATCCGTAGGGTAGTACAGGGCTTTCAGCTGACTCATGTAAAATGCTTTCTAGGTTCGTAGAAGGATGGCTATGTAGGTACTCATGGACGAGCAAAAACTCCATCGCGTCATGAACGGCTCCCTAGAAAAACATCATCAAGGTTCACCCGTAGTCCGAAAATGCCAAGCTCCCACGCCAACTCTACAGCGTTTAAACTCAACACTACTAGAGGACTTAAAGTACAAGCTTATTTTCAACACGTCGTCGATACGATCTGGCGCATCGTCCGGCCCGACTCGGCCGCAAACGGAAAAGTGGTAAGTAACGTTATCCATCAGCATAGCACCGAGCGTAGGATTATAGAGCTGAGCGGAGCGTATAGATCACGACGCGGCTAATGACACGGCAGACCCTGAAACTCGGTCGGCATAGTCTCGTGTTGCCTGAACTTTGAAGCCATACTATGTACCATGTAGCTACATGTATCGCCGCGCAGTCCCCGCCCTTTCGTATGTCGTCAAACTTCAAAGTCCGTATAGAAAGTTCTCCTCCTACGTATCCGCGAGAGGTTTACGATATACCTATGAGAATGCAGCAGGCATGAAAGAACAGATGGAGATATCGAGAGTTGAAACTTTGTCAGTTGAGCATCAGCCTTGGCTCATGGCCGAGTGAATAAAGCATTCGAGACACGTTTCAAGGACGGCTTTTTTTGCTAAGAGAAATAGAAAACATGAAACCTACTCTGAACCACCTGGGCCGGATGAATGACGAAGTTTGCCGCCTCTGATACCGACCCGATAAAAGGCGCTTCCCGCATTGGAAGTCGCTATGTACTGATTAGGTGCCGCGGGCGTGTGCCTCACCCGCCACAACACCAAGAATCAGGCACAGGCATGCCAAGCGCAGGTAGATAGGCTTCTCACATTCCAAGTGAACTCTGAGGTGCGTTTTGCAAGAGCATCCGCGTTTGAGATGGGCGTTGGGCCGCGTGGCGCAACGGGAACAAAAGCCCCAAGTCGCGCCGGACACGTGGTATACCGTATGTACCTAAGTAGGTACCTACCTACCTACAGCCCCTTGGCAAAATAACCTTACTTTCACACGCCAAAAAGTGGGTGAGAATGTGAGCTTTTTTTACACCCTTCACTGTTCATACCCTTGCTTGGGTAGGTACCTCTCTAGGTACCTGCGTCTAGGGCGGGCCCTGGCCCACGGGCCACCAGTGATCACTGACCCAGGCAGCGCTAGGTATTTTGCAAGCAGCCGTCAGCTGTCCGATCGCTGCAACCAGTCACAGCTGTCGCCACTTGCACAACAAGCCTTATCATTTTTCGTCGATCGACTCAACTTCCGACAAAAGTATGAGCACCCGTCTCGCGTGTGACGGCTTCATCCATGCTTGATTATAGGTACATAGGTAGGTAGCACCGTTTCTTCCTAGTACATATAGTGTCCGCCGCTTGGCACGCGCTTTCGGCCGCGAATATGGCTTGTCCCGCAGGCACCAATCACTTGGACCGAAGCCTTGGAATGAAGTTACCATCTACATATACATACCTACAGCCACTGTACCTCTCCGACATCGAGCCCGCACACGCGCTCACTCCATAATCCGTTACTCCGTTACTTATTACTCCGTCCTCAGCAAAGCCGCGGTGGCGCCTCAAGACGCCGGGTGGCGGTGCGGCGGCGGCCCGGCCGAGAAGGTGTTGCGCCATGCCGGCCTTGGCATGCAAGGTGCAGGGCTCGTCAGGGCGCAGAAGTACGCCGACGACGCGAGCTTCCCGTTGAGACTCGTTCATGACGGAAGGAGATGGACAAGTTCTCGAGCGCACGAAACTGGTTGGCAAGCGTTCTGAGCAAGTGCGGCCTTCTACTCTTAAGATCGATTGACTCGGCTCACTGTGTATCACGGAGAACATCTGTACGTATACATACCTACATAGGCGACTGGACCAAAAGTCGAATGCGCAGCGGCCCTCAGACTCGGAGCCGTGTTATGGCACGATCCTGGGACCTGCACCGGTGGCCGCTTTTCGTGGGACAAAGTTGATTTCTGGTTTTGGCCCTGGTGGGCAAACTAGAGCTGACGGAGCCGATCCAGTGTCCACTCGCCGACGACGGCAGTTTCTAGCTCACATATGAAAGACAGACCACCTGCGGCTTCCAGTCTTTTGAAGCTCCCTTATTACGGCCTTCTTCTTGTCCCAGGACTCTTGATATATGTCAATCAGTTTCCTGCCACAACAGGGGTCACTGGGCACCCTGCCACGCTCTTCAGCGCAAGAATAGGGACCTTTTAGCCTTCTGTATAATACCTATGTACCTACCTCCTCTCCTCATGGCACGTCCCTTCTTCAACACCAAACCACCACACCTTCCGTCATCACAGACCCGCTCGTGAGACGGTGGATCGGCTTGGCATCGGCGATGGGCCAATCAAGCCGAAAGTTGTGTCCAAATCTGGAGACCTTAAAGTCCTCCTTACACGGACCGGTCTTCAGCAGTTGCCGACGGAGTCGTCGTTTTACCTTGTATCTTTGGGGTCTTGGCGAGGCGCGTTCCCTCGAGGGCGGCCCCACCTCCATGAGACACCCACGAAATGCACATCTGATTCCTGAACAAGATGCCCAACGTATATACAGAGCTAGGCATTGCAACACTGCGAATCTTCGATCGGCAGAAATGCATGGGAATAAGGCTTTCCTTGCCTCGTGAGTGTGTTGCGTTTCTTTGCATTGCCTTGCTTATGCTTCTTCCAAAGCGATGCCCCCGAAGGTGGGACTACCTAGATAAACGTCAAAGCAGCAGACCTTGCCTTCCAACGAAAGGGCAAGATAAGACCTTGCAAAGCTTTCTTCATGTGCCAAGATTCCGCCAACCTTTTTCGCACAGTCCATAACCAAGAAACACCCCCGCTTAGTCCACTTTTTCCTTCTGTTTTACTTTTCTAAAACATTATTCCTTCTTTTCTTGCCTGTTCTAGGTATGGCTGAGTCCTGCACAGACGGGGTTTCTAACGTTACAGTGCTGGCCCGGGGGCATAAACGGGCTCAGTTTCTCCCGAGACATCACTCCATTCTTTTGGCTTTATCCTGCGTTGTCTTACATCTTTCCGTCTATAGATACTCGCCTGATTCCCCCTGCTTTCAACCCTACTGGAATACATAACTCATTGCCTCGTTCGCTCACCAATCGTCTTGCCACGTTTTTTTCTTCGAACTGGCACGCGCAATCTCATTACTTAGTGTGCTTGCCACTGTCTCACATTAACATCAAGATGCCTAGTCGACCGAGACCTAAGAGCTGGTGCGAATCAGGCAGATCAACGAGGAGAAATTCCATGTCGTCCTTCCACGATGGGTCCAAAATGCAGACTACCCTTGGTCCCTGCTTCGAGACTTGCACTGGCGAAACATTACAACAACAAAGAAGATGCGTGTCTTCGACGCCGTCTCTCCTCGAGGCTCAAAAGATTGAGGTGGACGCCACTTCCGAACAAACACATGACGGCGTCGACGCCTTCGACCCCCAGCGACCGAAATTAGGACTCAAACAAAGGCTTCATCATTTCACATGGGCCTGGTACACGTTACCAATGAGCACAGGTGGCCTTGCCTTGCTCATTCGGTCGCAGCCATATCGATTCCCGGGCCTGGACATCATTGGCTTGGTCGTATATATTCTCAACCTCATCATCTTCACCACCATTTCTTGCCTGATGGTGGCCCGGTTCTCCATCCACTCAGGGGACATGTCCAAGTCAATCAAGCATCCAAGAGAAGGCTTCTTTCTTCCCACATTCTTCCTCTCAGTCGCGACTATCATCACCAGTACAGACCGCTACGTGATACCAAAGCACGATATCGGGCTTGTCTGGGCGGTTTCGGGCGCATTTTGGGCCTACGTCGCCGTCACGCTTCTTCTGGCCATTGGCCAGTACAGTTATGTGTTTGCGGCGCACCGATTCGAACTTCACACGATGATGCCGACGTGGATTCTGCCCATCTTCCCCATCATGCTGTCCGGCACGATTGCATCCGTTATAGCCGAAACGCAGCCCCAAGCTGCTGCCATTCCCATCATTGTCGCGGGCCTGACGTGTCAAGGCCTTGGATTTGCGGTCGCTGTGCTCATGTACGCTCACATGGTCGGACGCCTCATGTCAGCTGGATTGCCCAATCGGGAGCACCGGCCGGGTCTTTTCATGTGTGTGGGGCCACCGGCATTTACGGCCCTGGCCCTCGTGGGGATGGCCAGGGGACTCCCAGTCAATCTTGGCACGGCTGTGGACGGCCGATTCTTTGACACTGCCGTGGTCCGCACGATGGCCCTGATGAGCGCCATTTTCTTGTGGTCCCTCAGTCTGTGGTGGTTTGGCATCGCGGCTGTGGCTGTCGTTCAATCGCCGCCCAAGCACTTCCATCTCGGCTGGTGGGCCATGGTCTTTCCTAATACTGGCTTCATTCTCGCTACAATATCTATAGGGAGGGAATTGAACCATGATGGCGTGCTATGGTTTGCTACCGGCCTCAGCATTTGTCTCGTCTGCACTTACTTGTTTGTACTGGTCAACCATGTTAAGGCTGTCATCAAGCAAGACATTATGTACCCCGGGCGAGATGAGGATATTGAAGATCACTAAGCTTATCACGCGTGTATGTATGTGTCGGCATGTATGGGTTTTACATTTTCCTTTTCTTCTTTTCCATTAGCTTTGCGTTTATTCCCAACCAGCCATATGCATTAGCGGGGACTTTTGCGTTCACAGTTTTTTTTCTTGTTTGATACAAGGCACGAGCCTAATGGTTTCTATTCTAGCGTCTGGAGGTCAACGGACTATCTTCAATGGCGTATATCTCATGAATGGGAATGACCGGTAAAAAGTACATATATGGAATGTAACCGGAAGAAATATCAACAAACATATTCAAAAGAACAAAACACTTCTGTTGTCCAGAAGATGTGACAAACTACAGTGTGACTTGCTGCTATCATTTGACCCCGATGCCTGCCATTCCCACGTTTGCTTCTCAACTCGAGCCAACACCACATCTCCAACGTCGATAAAGCTTCTAAGAAAAAGAAGGACTGGGGTGTGGAATGTGTAGAATTGCGAATTATATCTTGAGGTGGCACTTAGAAATGAGAATGCTTCGGCATTTAGCCTCAAAGGTTACAATACATGTGCCTAGGTACCTTAGTAGGTAGGTACCTAGGTACCTCTCCGTGCCTGGTACATACCTACCTGATGGCCCGCTTTCTTCCCCAGGCCAACGAGAATGGAGCCTCGCTGGCACCTGTTGCCATCTGCCAGCTGCCTGCTGCCTGACATCGCCCCAGGATTGTGTATGTTCCGGCCTTTGATGGCCTCAGCATGTAGAGGTAGGGTCCTGACTCCTGCGTCAAGCTTGTCTCCGAGGCAGGCAGGTGCGGGTTTTGCAATTCGCACTACCTATGTTAGGTACCTAGGTAGGTACCATCTACCTAATATCATCCACATCTCCAAACTCACCGAACCAGACTCACTCACACTCAGACTTGGCCAGCCCATTTGCCCTCCACGAAGAAACTCCATGCAGCTTTCATCTAGATAACGCGCGATAATGTGTCCACTGCCACCCGCCGCTCCTCTGCAAAGGTGCGGGGCCAGAACGTGATGGATGACATGAGGATGGAAAGAGTGGTGACTCGTGAGAAGGTGACCTGTGCGCCACCGACCCCAGGTGGCATTTCCCCCAAAAAGGCGCACGCAAATCGCACAAACCATTGGCCCGCTCGCCACGATAACAGGGATGAGCAGTATCTACTATCTGCGAAAGACGCTCTGCGGCGGCCTTGGATGGTAGATAAGAAGACCTCCAAGGAACACCCTCAAAGACGCTTGGGCGTCCCCCAGCAGCAGCATTTCTGCCAACGCCAGTCAGGACTCAGAAACACGAAATGTCTGCGCACGCCGCCAACACCATGGCCTCGTACGGCGACCGACGACGTGCTTCGGCGAGCGGCGCAGCCGACCAGGCTCTCGCCGATCTCGGCTACAAGAGCGAGCTGCCTCGAAACCTCAGCATGATGAGCATACTGGGCCTGTCCTTTGCCATCATGGCGGTGCCCTACGGCCTGTCCACCACCATGTACATTACCCTCAACAATGGCCAGTCCGTGTCGGTCCTCTGGGGCTGGGTTCTCGTCTCGCTCATCTCCATCTGCATCGCCGCCTCCCTGGCAGAGATGTGCGCCGTCTTCCCAACCGCCGGCGGCGTCTACTACTGGTCTGCCATGCTGAGCACGCCCAGGTGGGCGGCTCCTGTGAGTTTCGTCGACGGCTGGCTCACTCTCGTCGGCAACTGGACCGTCACCCTGTCCATCAATTTCGGCGGCGCCCAGCTCATCCTGAGCGCCATCACCCTTTTCAACCCGGACTATGCCCCCGCCCCGTGGCAGACCGTGCTGTGTTTCTGGGCCGTCATGGTCTTCTGCGCCCTGGTTAATGCCTTTGGGTCAAGATACCTGCACCTCATCAACCAGATTTGCATCTACTGGACTTGTGCGAGCGTCCTCATAATCCTCGTCACCTTGCTGGTCATGGCTCCGGAGAGACGTTCAGGCGAGTTTGTCTTTGCTCATTATGATGCTTCGGCTAGCGGATGGCCTTCTGCGTGGTCTTTCTTTGTTGGTTTACTGTCTCGTGAGTACATCTGACGGGAATTTTCTCCGCAAGCCGATATCTTATCATACGTTATGCAGAATATGCCACGAACTTCTTCGCATGTCTGTGACGAGAATACAAACAAACCCAACCCCCAGCCCCTCATAAAGAATAAAAAAAGCTAATGCCTTTCTCTTTGCCTTTGCTCCTCGTTCGCTCCTCTTTCACAGCCGCCTATGTCCTGACTGGCTATGGCATGGTTGCTGCCATGTGCGAAGAAGTGCAGAACCCAGAGCGGGAGGTGCCCAAAGCCATTGTACTCTCTGTTGTGGCCGCCGGTATCACGGGTCTCATCTTCATCATCCCCTTGCTCTTCGTCATGCCTGACATTGCCACTCTGCTCAAGGAAGCCCAGCCCATCGGTCTGCTGTTCAAAACAGTGACGGGCTCGAGCGCTGGCGGATTTGGACTCCTGTTCCTCATCCTCGGTATCATGCTGTTCTCCGGCATCGGGGGTCTGACCGCCGCATCGCGCTGCACCTATGCGTTTGCGCGCGACGGCGCCATTCCCGGTCATCGCCTGTGGTCTCGCGTCAACAAGAAGCTCAACATGCCTGTTTGGGCTTTGGTCTTATCCACAGTCGTCGACTGCCTCCTCGGCTGCATCTACTTTGGCTCCACCTCCGCCTTCAACTCCTTCACCGGCGTCGCCACCATCTGTCTCGGCATGTCGTACTGCGTCCCCGTCATGGTCCTTCTCGTTCGCCGCCGTGAGGCCGTCAAGCACTCACCCTACTCTCTTGGGAAATTTGGCCACATCATCAACATTATCTGCGTGGTGTGGATCATGTTCGCCCTCGTCATCTTCTGCATGCCCGTCACGCTCCCGGTCGATGCTTCCAGCATGAACTATGCGTCCGTAGTGTTTGCGGGCTTTGCGGCCATTGCGGTGGTCTGGTACCTTGTGTATGCGCGGCGCAACTTCCACGGTCCGCCGGTGTTGGCGAGGACGGAAGCTTTGCATTCGTCGCCGGGGCGGGGGGGAGAGGAGGCGGGTATGCGGTTGGAGACGAGTATAAGTCCACCGGAGCTGCTATCCGAGAAGGATATTCGGTAGGGTGTCGAAGCTGTCTCTCTTTTCAGGGGTTTAGGGGGTTATGGTGGGCTAAGGTAGCATCAATTTGCAATATTCCACAACGCGAGTGCAAATCTGCATCATTCATCTCTAGTTTCAATCGACAGGAAAGACAGATCTAGAGGCAGCCTGACCCATTGAAGCAGTCCGCGCGCCTAATGAGCAGCAAAGTCGGTAGAAAGGTATCGTTGCCATCGCTCCTTGTAATATGCGCCTTGTGCGCAGCCTGGCGCGGCCATGAAGAATGCACAAGGGCAGACCATCCATACGGATCAAAGGATAACCAAAAGACGCAAAGGCATCCACTACCTGTCTCTCACATTTAGATGCCCTCCTTCATGCATTCATTGCCTAGTAGGATGCTGGTCCTCCCCCCAAATATCCCTGAAATATCTACCCCTCTGGAAAACTCCCCGTCTATGTGTCCATCAACATCACAAAAAATCTCCCTTCTATACGCTAATCGTCCTAAACACGCTAAATTCTTCACCCGTAGCGACCAAACTACCCGTGATCTGAGGATGCCAATGCACCTCCTTCGCATCCTTGAGATAGTGCACAAACAATAACTGCGGAGGCACGTCCTGCACCCCCGCCGTATCCTTGCTCTCCTCATCGTCCAACTCGACCGCCAGATCCCACAGCGTGACGGTGTTATCCCCGGCAGCGACAGCCATGATGGAATCATCCGTGGGATGCCACTCCAGACTAGTGATTTGCTCCTTGTGGAAATTAAAGCTGGCAACGGGCTGGGGCTTCTGGAAAGCATTGCTAGTGTTGTCGCTGGTCTTCCAGTTGCGCAGATCCCAGACTGCCCAGACGCCGTCGTCGTCTCCAGAGGCGAGGAGGTGGCTGGTCTGGCGGGACCAGGACATGACGTTGACGTCGTGGCGGGATACTTGGACGGTTAGGGCTGGGGTGCGGGATTTGGAGCGCACGTCCCAGACGCGGATGGTGCCGTCGCTGGAGGCGGACGCGAAGACGGATTGTTCCGAGGGGGACCATTGGATTTCTTCGACGCTGTTGGTGTGGCCCTGGAAGGGGCGGTTGTCGGTGACCCAGCCGCCGCCGTCGGTTCGAGTGGTAACGTAGATGAGGCCGTCGTTGTCGCCGGTCAGGAGTTTGCCGCCGGGGACGATGGGGGACCAGTCCAGAGCGTATCCCTCGGTCTTGTGTGCGCGGATGGTGGAGATGGGCTTGTTCTGCTGGGCTGTGATGGTGGTGCCAGGTTGGTCAAACGAGCAGAGATGGGGAGTGACGTCGTGGATGAAGACCTGGCTTGACTCTGTCATCGTGGCTGTCAGCGTCGTCGCTGGACGGCCGGGCTCTTGGTTGCCTGGCGCGATCTGGTGCGCCCGGATGCGGTTCGTCGTCGAGTTGAGAGGGATTGCTCTGCTCTCCAGGATGGGCTCCGCGTCTTCCTCGTCGTCGTCTTCCTCGTCCGAATCCTCGCCATCCCCCTGCCGGTCCAGCCTACTCAGGCCGCTGAACTTGTTGACCAGCAGCTGATTGTCTGACGCCTTGGCGTTCTCTGCCTGCGTTCCCGCCACCATATACATGGTCGCGGGGTATGCCTTGCGATTATCGCCTAGGCCATCACGTACGATGTCAAACGACAGGCAGGGCCACGGCGTGCTGAGATTGTGCAGCATTTCGTACGTGGACAGATCGGGCGCCAGCGTCTGGCCGGGCTCGAGCTTGTTTCGGCCGACGATGAAGGTCTCCTGATCGACTTGCATGGCTCCTATATCGTTGTACCAGCGACACGTCAGCCTTGTACAGAATACCGTAGATACGCACACGAATCCACAGAATCAACACCATGAAAGAAGTGTTCCTGTGAAGTGTACTTACCAGCAGCCTTCTCCTCGGCCTCGCGCTCAGCATCCGGTCGCCCATCCACTCCAGCCTCGAAGATCTCGTCCTCGCTCTCGAATTCGTCCTCAAACTCATCCGCAAAGTCGCCCATTTCCTTATCGTCGTCAATGTCCATGGGGTCGGGGCGATCGCCGCCCTTCAGAGGGCCACTGCCATTCTCGTCGGCCACCCGCTTCGACATGGTGCAAGTTGTGCCGAAGGTAGTCCGGGGAGTAGTTTCGTTTGCCGAGTATACTTGGCTTCTTGTCCTCGAGAATTTTTATGATGCGAGGTAGCAAAGGCGAAAGTGTGTTCAATGTATCCGAATTGGAGGTTTGAGAATCGCTACCGTACCGATGAGGGCCCTATCGGCCGGGCGGCAGGATATTTTTTTTTCTGACCGCCCGATTGACATGACAACTTTCTGCGCTAGCTGAAGTGTGGCTGTGCGATGTGGCTGTCTGCTGCAGCCTGCCACAAGTCACAGCCTCGGCGGTCGGTCTTGGCTTGGCGTTGGCCCACGGGCATAGGTACCTAATGTAATTTCCCGAATTTGCAACCAATACAGTGGCCCCGGCCCCCAAGTGATTAACGCGAAAATCTCCCCACCTTTCGTCGCGAGTCGCCACCCGTCTTCATCCAAAAACCAACCCATCGTCTGTAGACTTTGAGCAGCCGTGGCTACCTACGTCACGACGCCCTTGGGAGCTATTCGAAAAACATTTAACAGCACGCGCTAGGAGCCGCGTCTATTCAGTCTTAACAGCAGGCAAATCGGCCAAGCAGATCGCTAACGACGAGGGTATTCTCTCAAGCCTCGTTTATGGCATCAAAAAACGGTTCACTATCCGAGATTCGGGGTTCTCACCAAAAGGGCGAGGGCACCCGACTAAGCTAACAAAACACGGTTTGCGACACTTCCAGACAAACATAAATCAATAGCGATTCGCATACCTATAGGCTACCCAGTGTATACCTGCTAGCCAGCATACTCAAGATGAGGATAGTGGCAAGGCAAGGCATTATACGATGGCGGTGGCAAGTCCCCGTCGAGGCGCACGCTGAGAGGAGTGTACATAGATACCGAGGTACTTCTCTTGCATTATCACTCTATTCCAACCTGCGTCAAAGCTTCAAAGGCTTCATTTTGATATGTTGTTTCTTTCTCATGATTGAGAAAAAGACCCGTCTTGCCGCGCATCGCGAGCCCAGTCTTGACGTTGCCCAAACCCGAAAGCGAGTAGTATCCGACGAGCCCCAGCCTCTGAACGAATGCACGGCTTCATCGAGCAGAATACTAATTAGTAGTGAGGAGAGAGACGAGAGATTGGGAACGCGACCGCCGCGCATGTTTGTGAGATTACGGCTCTGCGCAACAGACTCTGAATTCCCGAGTCAAGAGAAGAGGTACAGTGGGGGCGTAAAAAAACCTCACGTTCACAACCGCTTCTTGGCGCGTGAATGTGAGGTTATTTTGCCAAGGGATTGTGTCTTCACATACGCGATGCCTGTTTGAGCGTCATTTTGTTCGTGAGATACTTCTGCGTCCGTTTCGGGACAATCGCTGACTAAAAGGAGTGAAGGTGTGAACAAGAACCCCCGAGATTGTATCGAGGATTCGAGCAACAAAGCAGGGGTTGGAAGATGACGGTTTCGATCTCTGGCCTCCCACAATCCATGCCGCCATCGCTAAATCGAAGATGTTTTGTATTGCGCGATTCCAATAAAGACAAACAAACATGATCCTTCTCACCTTTTCAATTTCAGTGGCCCCCCCGACTGCTGTCACCGAGTGCCCGAACTCGTCTCCGTCATGTTGAATTTCGGAAGTTTCTCACAATGATTTCAGATGCCTCAGCAGACAATAGTATGAAACATAATTAAGGAACAATAGGAAACAGCACCTGAAATCAGTCTACTGCGAACACCTGGCAGAATGTTTCCCATCGTCACGAGTAGCATATCGATTGGTCACAATAGCATCTCACAAGTTACAACTGAAGCATCAGATTTTGCTGACAATACTACACACGTGCGGGGTAATATCTACTAATAATTCATTGCTTGGAAGAGCCGACTATTCTGGCTCAACGTCTTCTGGCCATACATCGTCTTGCGGAAATGTATAAAAGGCCTTCATTTATTCTCGTGGATGTCTCTATCTTATGAACCTACACCTACACCTATCTACACACTACACCTATCCCCTTAGCGGTCTTAACCCTCACTTCAGGTCACTGACAGGGGTTGCAGCCAATCATGCCGCAGCATGATGAGGGGGTACATAGGTCCTTCTGCAAAATTGGCGCAAAGTCTGAAGTACCGGCAGTTTTCAAATGACAAAAAGCTACATCGGTGAGGAACAAACTTTTTCCACTGTCAATGTCGTTCGAAGTCACGACCAGGTGTGGAGCGCGTGACCTGAAGTGAGGGTTAAGACCGCTAAGGGGATACGGTATACCTACACCTATATCATTAATCGTAACTCTCATTCAAAGTGTCAAAATGCCTCCTCTTAACACCAGCCTCGAGGCCTCGTCTGTCTACACTAGCATGAACTCCTGCGCGCAAGAGGGATAATATGTAGCTTCCCCTTGAATGAACTCCTGCGTTTATTTCTGTCCGATTCGGTGGCTAACCCTTCCAACTTCCAAGGACCAAGCACTGTGGTGGCACGCCATTCATCACTCCCAGCGTTCGGGAGTGACTCTTTATCTTCCCCACCAGAAGCAGGATTACCAATGTCACGGACTGGTTTGAGTTAACTGTTTTCTGTTCGTACGTCCACGGTCCTAAGTGGTTGCTTCGTGGTGTAGTACTACGCGCAAGTCAGGGTCCGTGATGACTACTAACTAGACTCCAGTGCTTGGAAATATTAGCACTGAATCGGACAGAAATAAACGCAGGAGTTCAGTCAAGGGGGGAAGCTACTTCACCTTCACCTTCATCTTCATCTTCATTTTCATCTATATTATGCATACACACTACACATATTGCTACACCTAAAAAAGCAATCGTAACGCTCATCTGTATTGTCAAAATGCCTCTGAACGGGAACCTCGAGGCCTCATCAATCTACATCATCCTCAACTCGCGCCCGCAAAGGGGATCATATGTAGCTTCCCCCTTGACTGAACTCCTGCGTTTATTTCTGTCCAGTTCTGTGGCTAATCTTTCCAAGCACTGGGGTCTTGTCAATGGTCATCGCGGACCCTGACTTGCGTGCAGTACTATACCACGCAGCAACCATTTAGGACCGTGGACGTACACGGTACGAACAGAAACCAGTTGACTCAACCCGATCCGTGAGTGACGGTGACATAATACATTGGTGATCCTGCTTCTGGTGGGGAAGATAAACAGTCACTCCCGAACGCTGGGAGTGGCAAATGACGTGCCAGCAGATGGTAGTCCTTTGAAACGAACAGGAGAATCATTCACTTGTCGTATTTGGGTCAGGGACGTCCTAGTGGCGCTTCATGACTGCGAATAGATTGTTCTCCAGACTCCCAGCAACCATTGGTAGGGTCAAGATGATAACTTTCTTCATGCATTTCAAATACTAAACCTTAACTCTAGATATGCTAGAGACTATGGCCGCGGAAAAGAGGCTCAAGTGTACGGTCGTCGCCGAAAGCAGTGGAGGAGCGACGGTCACCGACAACGATTCTTGATTCTGTGGTGGTGAACATGCTGCTCTATCACCTTGGTGTGATATGAACATTATTCTGGGGTTTTTTCTTCGCTTTGCATCGCTTCAGTTAGAGGGGTCATATGTAGCTTCCCCCTTTACTAAACTCCTGTGTCTATTTTTGTACGATTTGGTGACTAACCCAGTTAGTAGTGATTACTGACCCTGACAAGCGCGTCGTTCTACACCATGCAAGCGATCGGCTGGGACCGTGGGTCTATGAGGAAAAGTCGGTAGATCCCGCACAATCAATGACATTGATTGTTCTTTTCCTCGTCAGCAAGATAAAAAACCATTCCCGAACACTGGGGATGATTAAGGGCATGCCAGCAGACGGCTGTCCTTCAAAACGAACAAAAGAATCTTTCTCTTGCGTCACTTGGGCCAAGGATATCAGGTAGTGTTGCTCCACGAGTGCGGGGAAATCGTACTCTCAGGAACCATTGGTAGGGTCAAGATCATAAATCCATAATCTTCTTTATGCATTCAAAGTTCCGGACTAATACACGGGGGGTTTGTCTCTTCTTCTCACCGTTTCGCTAAGCGCTCAACGCCTGTCACCGCCCGGAACCGAATATCAGACCACGGTGTCAGAGCAGCATGTTCGATTCCACAGAATCATTCTGTTCAAGTTTATCGACGACCGTAGCACCTGCACCGCTTTCGGTGACTTCTGAAGTTCTGCATGCTTGATCCCCTCTGCCACGGCATTATTCTCCAGTTCATCTATAGTTAAGGTACATAAATTAGTACTTTGAATGCATAAAGAAGATTATGATCTTGACCCTACCAATGGTTCCTGAGAGTACGATTTCCCCGGATATCCTTGGCCCAAGTGACGCAAGAGAAAGATTCTTTTGTTCGTTTTGAAGGACAGCCGTCTGCTGGCATGCCCTTAATCACCCCCAGTGTTCGGGAATGGTTTTTTATCTTGCTGACGAGGAAAAGAACAATCAATGACATTGATTGTGCGGGATCTACCGACTTTTCCTCATAGACCCACGGTCCCAGCCGATCGCTTGCATGGTGTAGAACGACGCGCTTGTCAGGGTCAGTAATCACTACTAACTGGGTTAGTCACCAAATCGTACAAAAATAGACACAGGAGTTTAGTAAAGGGGGAAGCTACATATGACCCCTCTTGTGTGCGGGAGTTAAGGTATCACTGATCAGTATCTTTAGCTGTAGGCTGGGAATACAATCCATAGTCTTTGAATCCAAAATTGGGCGTATAATGCGCATACTGATTGTTGCTTGGTCTTCCTACTACCATGCCATCACGCCGTGGATGCCTGAATCTCGCAAGAAATGTTCGATTGTAATTTGTCCGTTTGTTTGTAGTGCCTTGCGCGGGAGAATTTTCAGCTTATCACGACTATCTTTTCTTCCTCATCGATAGTTCTGAATGACGAGCCGGTACTTGAAAGTTGAATGCCTGTTGCTCGAGTGTATACAGATTTTTTGGTGGTTCAGGTCCAGAAATCATTGGAGTAATGGAATTTGGCTCTTTGAACTTTCAGCAAGAACTTATAGGACCAGACTCAGAGGTCTGGGCCGAGTTCTTTCCATAGTTTTTAAATCGCAGCGTGAGCTTGAATTTAATTGATGCAACTCGTCTACATAGTCTCTTCGTCGCGCAAGAGAACAGCCGTGCTGCCGCATTAAGATCGGGTGGTCATCTTAATTTTTAAGACTGTCGTTTTCTTCAAAATGCTCTGTGTATATTGGTAAAGGCAGTGAGTGACACTCTTAGTTGTCAGATATCCCGATGTGATGTTATTGATGATATAAGTTATAGCCACTGACAGTCTGACTGGATGGTGAGGGCAAACATGGAAAGGGCTGACTTGGACTTGTTGGAACTTGGCCGTTGAGCTTAAGTATGGGTGTGGCTCGGCATCCGATTAATCTGCTAATCACTACAACAAATGGGGATAGAGGCAGCAGCAAAAAGTCCAAGTAGCTTCCCATTCAGGCAACCCATTCAACTCCAACGCTTCAGTAACAATACCACCAGAGCTGACGTTCGACAGCCAGTTCGGCCTCAAAATTGCCGAGCTTCTCAAAAACTGCGTCAACAATCTTCAACCACCGCCGGTGGATCTTTGTGATGAAGTGCGCCTTGGTGTAGTCCCAGTAGTCTGGAAACCATCCACAGGTTTCCCAGTCTATGATTCCTGAGAGCCTTCCATTATGCATCATGATGTTCCGCAAGTTTAGATCCCCGTGCGAGAGAACAATCTCATGTCCGCTGCTGTGTAACACATTTGGTAATGCGAAGCAATGGAGAGTGTCGTTGAAATCGTCCTCGTCCACAAAGGGTCCGAAAAAATCCCCCCGAGCCTCGTCATAGTCCGACCCAGTGATGAGCCTGCCGTCGTAACATGCCTCGCCGAGAGCGCTTGTGATGGCGTATTTTGGTGAAACCTCCTTCGGTATCGCTCGCAGCTCCAAGAGGCATTTCTGTAGATCGCCAACCAGAGTTGTCACCTCGTCATGACTGAGGGTGTCGATACACCTGCCCAGAGAAACCCCGCGGACTGTGGTCGTCAGAAGGTAAGAGTTCTTCGAATCCGATACAAGATCCAGGGCGCTGGGAACGTGGATATTTGTGTGGCGTCTGACAAGTTGCAGCGCAGCAAACTCGTTGGCCAAGCTTCGGTGCCACCTCATGCTAGTGGCCTTGAGATAAAGGCCGAACGGCAGCCGTCGTACATTGAGGCTGCAACTTGGCCCATACATGTGAGCTCCCAGGGAGGCGAGGCCTTGGTAAGCTCGTATGCGGATTGGAGCTGGCGCCAGCCGCCAGGCCATTGCGACGGCAATGGCACCACGCTCCGACAGGACTCGCCAAAGTGAAGTCGTTGGACCATTGCGGACTGTCCTGGGTCTCTTGCAAGCGACTTCTCGAGCGACACCAGTCCACCGGATAGGATTAGCGAATCGCGACAGAATTTCCAATGCAGAAGTGTCCGGGTTATCTACATGAGAAGCAATGCAGTCTTTGAAACGAGCATTCCGACAGAATGGAAGCTTCTTTATGATGAATGGCAAAGTTGGGCCGCCAATCGCGCTAGTGAAAACACTATACTGGAGACCTGTGAGCTTGTGAACGCGCGTGAAGACAGGTAGATGAGAACTGAGCACCAAGAACAAAAGAAACAAACCCACCTTCCAACCTGGTCCAAAACAAAACTGGAAGAATCCCTGCGCTAGCGCTGCGGCTGCAGATCTGCGGACAAGCCAATGGTTCTGCTCGGGGCTCAAACTTGCTGCTCCAAACGACAGCCAGTCCAGAAGAGAAGGACCGATGAAGATGCCAAGGAGTTCATGCAGTTCGTTGTCAATCTGGATTCCCTCAGTCGGGAGGAGAGGCACCACGATGAGCGGGTCCCAGATAGAATAGCCAAGTCCAGTGAGGCAGCATCTGCCACGGTCTCGTTTTCTTATCGTCGAAATGACGGCTGGGTCACGAGACGGATGTCTTGAGCCATCATATGTGACTACTCATCATCATCAGCATAACGTTACTAATGCACTTTGGCTGGACGTACATACACACGGAGATCAATCGTTTCCAATCGGATATAAGCGTGGCTAGATTGAGATCGTCTCCCTCCGCAGAGCACCGTTCAAGTATGTAGCGGGCTGTCTGCAGAGGGTCTTTCGAGTCTTGAACAAAGCACTCGAGTAACTCCCCATCTGGGTACTCGAGGTCGACGCGTCGGAGGAGCTCCATCACTCTGTTGGTGTCGCTCGTGGTTGTGGTTTCCGCCATGCCGATCGTGTTGTGGGTGTGGTGCTCAAGCGGGCTACACACCCCGAAAAGATGAAGTTGAAGAAATGCAGCCTATGGCACCTGGATGAGGTGAAAATCAGGCAGATGGTTTGTCTGAATTAGGTACGTAGGTGTTGGTGTTGGCGTTGTCGAATCTGAGATCAAAGCCGCTGCTTTTGGCGTGCAGGCAGGAGCGTCTCTCGTCCCATCTGATGGCCGAGTCACAAGGCTTCCTTCTAGGGAACATGCAATCAACTAGGTACCTAGCCAGCACACCGAAGACCGTCGCTTACTAACGGCGAATGTCGAATGTTTATAGATTTTTCGCAGACAGCAGCCGGGGTTGCCTAACGTCTTTCGATACTGCTTAATGTCTTCTGGTAGTACATTGCCGTGATCAAATGTATAAGGGCTTTCCTAAGTAATCCTCACGAACGTCTCTATCTTCTGATCCACACCGTATAACGTAACTCTCATCCAAAGTATCAAGATGCCACTTAACGGAAGCCTTAAGACCTCGTCCATCTACATTAGCCTCGAACACCCGCCCGCGATCTGGAACATATGTAGGTCTCCCTTGACTCGACTCCTGTGTTGGTTACTGTCGAGTTCGGTGGCTGGTCCGCAATCAATGCCCATCTGAGTTTGTCGGCTGATGACACTGCTGACGGGCATGGCGTATGTTGTTGGGGCACTTTCTGACAAGTATCCGATCTGTCCCATTGTCTGTCGAGCTTTGACTTCGGGTCTGGGAGAACATTCCATGTAGTACCGAGGATAACAAGAAGCGGGGCACCTGTACTCCCTGCGGCCGCGGCTGATGATCTGATTGCAGAATCCTTGGTGGTCGTAAGAAACATGTGCGTGAGGATGCCGTCGCAAGGAACACGTCCATATATGTTGAGGCTAATGCAGACGAACGAGGTCTCAAGGCTTCCATTAAGAGGCATCTTGATTCTTTGGACGAGAGTTTATGGTGTGGGCTCAGAAGATAGAGACGTCCATCAGCAAACACACTAAGATGGACACCAAAGCAAACTGCTCTGACGAAGCTCTCCCTGATGAAGATTCTTCCGACGAGGATCTCTCTGCTGAAGAAAACCCAGCTAATTTATTGACAAGGACCCCGCCGACCCCTGCTGAAGGCTTTGATTCTGGAAACCTTCCAGAGGAATCCGCTTCTTATTGTGTGCTTTATTTCGTGAATGAAGACTTCGATACTGAACAGAATCAGCCAGAGGAATCCCTATCCGAAAGGGTGCTTACTTTCGAAGGAAAATCAGCCTGTCAATGATCCCGAAGACTCGTCGGACGAGGACCTGACAGCTACCGAAGATCCCACTTGCTTCGGTGAACGCCCGAGCATCGGATGCAGATAAAAATGCCTAGACTCCAACTGGCCCACCTTCAATCTGTTAATTCAGTTCGAGACAAAGCTGGCCCGGATGGCGGGATCGCAGATCGGAGCAACTCGCTGCCAAGAATAGAGTGCATATGATTATTTCTCTTGCAATCGGCACACGACTCATTGGGCTCCAAGTCAGGAGGTTCTTGATGGTAGCTTGGTTTTGCGCCGCCTGCTCGGCAGCGGGATCTGCGCACGTCTAGACATGCGCGATCCAGAGGCCGCGACAGTATAGCGACGGAGGAGAAAAAACGACAGGACAGTCCAAGAGCTGATTGCGAGGTAATAAACAGGTTGATGCCGAGGACGTCGAGAGGGGGTTGGCTACCGGACGGGGGACAATGGAGTGATGCGGGGGTTGCGTCAGCCGGAAGTCGGAGAGAAACCTCCGGACCCCACTGTTGACCGCGCGGGTGAACTCGACTCACTCGAGAATCGAGATCTTTTAAGAGAACGCATAAGTTTACCTAGCGTTGCTCGTGCCATACGGAGTCTACCACAGCAATCAAGCGAGCACTGAAACTTGTTACTGTAGCTGCCTAGATATACATCCCTTCTTATTACCCATTCTTGCTACACACAATCCCCCCATGTCGTCCCTCTCCGAGGGAATCTCCGAGGCCAGCCTGGCAACCCTCCAGCAATACACAGCCTGTGACATCTCAGATGCGCTCCTCAAGCTCCAAGTCCCGGGAGCAGGCTACCTTGCAGATCTCACCGCGTACAGCACAAAAGCCGACCCCGATGCGACCTCGCCGACCATTGCCCCCGTCTCCACGATCCTGTTCGTGGCCAAAGGCGAGACCTTGGCGGCGAGCTCCAGTCCAGCTGCCAACATGCCGAAGGGAATCCATTGGGCCGACGTCATGGAGCCAGATACGTTTGTGGTCATGAAGCAGGCACCTGGTCAGACGAATGCCATATGTGGCGGCATCATGGCTCTGCGGATGAAAATGCGACGAGTCCATGGCATTATTGTCGCCGGGAGGGTGAGAGATGTGCAGGAGTTGAGGAGTACGAACCTGCCAGTTAGTCTAGTCCCCTTGCATCACCCATTGTTCGAAAGTGAACATATGCAAGAAAAGTTAAAAGAAGAAACTGGGAAAAGATCAGCCAAAAAAAAGACCCCCAAGAAAAGATTCTACCCCCTCTTGTTTTCTCCAAGTCTTGCAAATGAGAGTCTAAACACAAAAGTCCCCTTCTTCTCTTGTGCCCTCCCCCTTGAAACCATGATATTGATCTTAGTAAAAACGAAACACTGTTGCTCTTGATAGATCCTCGCTCTCGGCACTTCCACCGTCGGCGCCGGTGCCGCCAGTACCCCCCACGCTCTCCAAGTCCCCCTCGACATCAACGGAGTCATCATTTCCCCCGGCGACATCGCCTTCCAGGATCCCGTCAACGGGGTCGTCATCATTCCGCGGGACAAACTGGACCGAGTTCTAGATTTGCTCCCCGGGCTGACTGCGGCAGATGAGAGAGTCAAGGAGGATATCCTCAAGGGCGTGTCTGTGTACGAGGCCTTTGCTCGGCATCGGTAGAGGTTACGAGACATGTGTACTCTTTCGTGCACTACGTTACCGCGGTTCTTAGGGGGCCACCAATAAATACGCTATTCTCTTCTAACTTTGAGGGAATCACATGATCCACATTCACGTATTGCGGGAGTGCTGGTTACATGGCTGCAGTCCTCGTCTAAAGTCTAGAACGAGATGTCTCCAACGCCATCGCGGTCTGGTCAAGCCAGTACCTACCTAACTCCATGAGTCTTCTGGATATCTTCCATTGATTCACTCATACAACTGCAGTCCTTTACATTACACCTTTGAAGATTCGTTCCTCATTAATCACCATGCATGCAACCGCATCACTTGATCATCAAGTCGTCATCTCATTCATATAAACTAATGCATCAACCCCTCAGTCCATCATACACTTTTCCTCCGTTCCTCCCTGAAATCTCATATTATCGCCCATGGAAAGAATAAGCGTAAAACAAGAAGATTGTTTGTAGCCAGTCCAGCAAATGCAACCCTAGAAAATGCAATCCGAGAACCCGCCAATGAATATGAAAATAAAATAAGAAAAGAAACGTTAGGAAGCGAAAGTCAGATATGGACATGCCACATGAGCAGAAAAGAACAACCAACCGCTTCAATCTCGCTCGGGCTGAAAAATCAAGTTCTTCTGCACCCGATGCAAACCAAAGCATTCTCACTACTTCCTTCACAACAAGTGAGAGGGAAAACCGTCTTCTTCGACGTCCAGGCGGTTGCCGGCTTTTGTTACTCTCCAGTGAGTGTGCACAAACCTCTCGCCTTCGATATCAGTCTTGCAATGGCTTCCATCCCCGCAATGGGATCAAGTCAAGAGACTTCCCAAGCAAAACACTCAGAGTGCTGGCGTAAAAGCTGCTGTATAAAGTGTACACGCCTTCGCCAGAGACATCTGCTGCACGTACAAATCGTGGCAAGGAGTGGGATGCGGTCCAGATCTTTGGTGCGCTGTCCGACTCTGCAGTAGTCTCTTTGCAAGTCTCAAGAGGTGCGGAATTATGTTTGCGGCTGTTTATCTTGAGGCTGAAACGGTCCGTCTCTTGAGCCGAGTGCATAGCTTAATGTCGGAGATTATCCCCGATGCTATATGGGATGCATGTCAGTGCGTGTCGTTGCATAATTTTGCATGTCGTCGCATATCGTTGCATATCCCTGCACATCGCTGCATATCGTTGCATGCTCTTGCAAGTGACTGGTTGCTGTGCCTTTCTGAGACACAATAAGCATCCCCCTAAACGCCAAAAGATCATCGCATGTACACCACCATACTCGCCCCCGTCACACTGTCATGCCTTGGTAAGCCGAATCTATGGCTCCGGCATATTCGAACGACTCCGGTGTGGCAAGTCGGACGAGAGCCATCACAGCCAAGGATCCTGAGCACCAGACTGCTCCTGGCCAATCTTGAAGTCCAGCTTCGGAAAGTCCAGCTTCGGCGGCGGCTCGTGTTTGACCTTCTGGCCTCCTCCCGATTTCGACTTCTTCGGAGAAGACTTTGCCTCGGGTGCAGGACCAAACCGGACGTCTCGGACATCCCAGCCGTCTTCCGCAGCGGCGGCAACCCACGTCCGCAGTGCCACGTGCACGCTCCCGTAAAACTTCTCCTTGCAGATGCGCAAACTGCCACCGAGGCAGCGTTCCCACCCTGAAATACGGAGCTCGGCACGCAGCTTGTTTCGCTCCTGGGACGTGGGCGCGCATGCAATGATGGCGTTCATCAAGTCAACGTGGGAAGCAAGATAGTTGGTTGCGTCCCACTCGACACCGCCAACATATGGTGCTGCTGGGACTGGAGGCCGCTCTTGCGGGAAGTTGCGAAGCATGTACTCAAAAGCATCCTTCGCGTCACCGGGAGAAGCTGGGAGGGCGTGGCTCTGGCCCTGGTCGTGACCTTGGTTTTGGCTCTGCACTGCGAGACCGAATTGGGCGCTCTTATCGCTGGCCAGGGAGACAACATTCATGTTGTGCAGGAAGATCCAGAAGACCTCCTTGGTCACTGAAACAACTTCCTTGCACCACACCCGGTACGGCCGCTCTTGCCTCATCTCCAATACAAAGGGAAGAGGTCGCTCATCATCTTTGCCAGGCTTGTCACGAAGATGACCCAAGACATTCTTGGCCCGTACGACGCGTTCTGCCGGAGCCGCGGACTCGATGTACGTGAGAAGAACCGACGGAACGATATTGCGAGTGGTAAACTCGCTTGGACCCTTCTTTTCTGGATCGAACAACAGATGCAGAAGCTTGGGGAACAAGTCGGCTTGGACGGAGTGAAGATACTCCATTGCTTTGGCTGTTGTCGCGAGAGCTTTCAGGCACAGCAGGTTCTCGTGTAGCAAGGCATCTTCGTGCTCCTCTCTATTACGGACGAGTCGACGATCAGCAACGTATGGAAAAAAAAAAATGGACTCTGCTCCCCCTTGAAAGCAAAGGGGAGAGCACAGATGTTTGACCGGATTGCACTGGACTTACCTCCACTCAACCTCCATGATGCGGTTCAGCAAAGCCACAATCTCGTGCATCCCGCCCTGTTGGATGAAGTCCTCGATCCAAGCCACGGTCTCGTTGCGGAGCAGAAGCCGCAGCTTGTGTAGCTTTCCGACCTCGACCAGCTCCGGCTTTTGTACCTTTCTCAGATAGGCAACGTAATCCGACGGGCCTTGCTGAATCTTGATCTTGGACAGGAAGCCTCCCCCGACTGACTGCCCCGATGAGGAAGGGCGATGCTCGCAGGCCACGCTGTCCGTTGACCTGGATCGAAAATGTCGGCCGAGAGTGTCTGATCCCTTGGACTTCTTGGTCGGCGAGTTTGCATCCTTTTTACTACGCGAAAAAGTGAAGCTTCTTCCACGACTGCGCTTTGGCTGCTCATTTCCGACAACGGGGCTATTCGCACCACTACCAATATCCCGTTCGTTGCTAGCCCAGCTGCCTGTCCTGCCGGCGAGAGCCGCTTGCATTTCCGCGTGATCCTGCCGAATGAATTCCAGCTTTATGGTGTCGCTCAGGTTGCGCATCTTGTACCGCTGGTTCTCGGGGATATTACGGCGATCCAAGAGGGCTTCTAGTTGCTCATTGATGTTGCTGGCATCTACTTGCAAGTTCGCAGTATCAACCTTGGGCCTGGTAGGCTTTGCAGGGCTCGAGACGGCCGACTTGGAGCGAGAGTGGCCGAAGCCGCCGAAGAACTTCTTGCCGTAGCTTTGGTCGAGTAATACCGACACGGGCCTGGCAGCACGATCTCGTGCTTTCGGGGATGATGGAGATTGAGCGCCATCGTCATCGAGCTGCTGTGGCCTCGGAACATGCAAGGACTGTGGCCGCTCCTTGGTTGCGCGCGTGGACGTAAGATCCGATGGATTTTGGTGCTGTACTGTAGTTCGATCCGAGGTAAACTGGGTAAAGATGGGCGGTGGTCTCTCAAAGCTGGGCGAGGCACTTGGCGAGGCGCTGGGTTTGACATTCTCCTTGTCCTTTTCCCTCGCACGGCTCTCGTCATCGTGTGCTGTCTTGTATAGATTTCTCAGCGATTTGGGCCGGGACAGCAACCCAGCCAAGTTTGTGCTCGACTTTGTCTTGACTGGTTTGCTGGGCGATGTATCTCGAGACTTGGCTGCTCGCGCGGACTCCTTGTCGCTGCCACCTGGACGAAAAGATAGCTTTCCGAGTGCTGACTTTGCCGGTGAGCGCGCTTCACTGCTTCGACTCATGTCATTCTGACCTTCGTTGCGAGGCTTTGACGGAGAGCGAGGCGCGGGTTCCTGGGAATTCTGCTGCAGCTCACCAAGGGCCCCCGGATTGTTCCTGACGAGATGCCCGACCATTCTTGTGTTGCCTTGCTGGCCGATATTCTGGTAGTCGACAGATGTTGATGGCGTGTCATTCCCTAATCTGGCACAAGGTTGTTTGCGTTGTAGAAACGAGATGAGCGGAGAGGAGCTGGGAAGGGCTTTGGTGTATGCTTCGATATGCTGGGCTCGACCTCCTGTTGCCATTGCAACAGCGGCGGTCCCTTAGGACTGAATTATTCTAAATAAGGAAAATGGCTTTTCAAGAGAGGAAAGCGTTACGGCCACGTGCCTGCCTTCGACGTTAAAATAAACGGTTTGCAGAATAAGGTAGAGGAGCGGCGCCTACTTGGTCAAGCCACGCAGAGGTTAGTTTAGTGGCTTCGGGCTACGGTAACGACAATCAAGTTCTCTTGACGTGGACGGACCAAGTGAATAGCAGGGTGAAGAGAGTAGGCAACGAAGAAGAAGAAGGAGAAGAGAAGGAAGACTAGAAGAAGGCCGTGGATGTTATATTGGGCAGGACATTACTATAATGAGGAGAGTATATAACAAACAGAATGAAGAACAAACGGTGGTGACAGCTTCGTTGCTGAGACAAAAAGTGCGTTCTCATTTCTAACCGCTCCCGTCCGTAGTTCAAACGGGGCCGTTGTTTACGAGGCGGGGGGTAGGCGCTGTTGCTGCGACAACCGTCTTGAGGCTTATCTTATCGGCGGCCAAACATTCCAATTCACACACCAGTGACCACAACTTCGTCGACCCACTCCTTTTGGTACGTCATTGCTCGCTAACAATTCGTTTTTGGTCCGGGGCAAATTCTACGCGAACGTGAATCGTTTCGCTTTGCATGATATGCTCTGTTGCTCGAGTACAAACGGGTTACCAGAAAACAAGGTTATCACATATGCAAACAGCGTTTTCTTCCCCTTTTATTTCGCCACAGCCAATGCAGCACAGAAAACCCCATCCTTTCTCGACAATAGTATTGTCCCCTTGCCTGCATCTCCACCATCATTGCTTGCTTGAGTCGGCTAATCCCCGAAACCTGGACCCTGAATTGTTTTTATATCGGGCTAGTCTTAGGTACCTAGGTATGTACATACATGTAACATTATACATAATTCCGTAGGTACCTATGACATCCAGTTTTGTTTTCTCACCACGCGGGCCCCGTTGTCTCTCCAGGCTTCTATTTTTCTTTTCTCGTATTTCCTTGCTTCTTTTTGCGGTTCATTGACTCTCTCTTTGAGTCTTTTTCCCCTTGGAAAGCTCTGCCGTTGTTGTCTCCTTGGATGATATCGTCGCCAACGAGTCTCATTTTATTGGCCAGTTTACGGTACATGCATACCTGTCCGTGAAGACTCTCAGGCGCAGCCCGGCCGAGGCAGTGGCTCAAGGGGGGGTTTCGTAGACAAGATTCATCTCATCTCCACAGGAACAACCGCCTGTGCATTCCGCACGTCCTCGAGAAGGGCAAACCGGCCTATAACAGGTAGGTATGTATGTTCACTGTTCACGGTTCACGCATTGTGACCTCCTCAAAGAAGCAGTTATTATCCGATGACTGCGCCTGATTAGTCCCAAGGCCGACAGTCAACAGAACGGACGGACGTGACGCGCCATGACCTGTAACTTGAGAGACCATGGCGCCGCGTTCGCGTTAAGCATCTGATAGGTGTGTCTGGATGGCGCCTTACGAGTTGGTGGCCATGACAACGCTGTAGCATTCAGCTGTTTGGTGTGATGAAGTTGGGCCGCGTGGTGGTCGGGCATTTTAATGCTGGCAAGGTGAATCTTGGAGTTGCAAGGAGGGGTAAAGGGTGCATCATGACCAATGCAGGGGCAGAAAATCTCGATGTTCATGCGTGATGCAACTAAGGCAACTCTTAGGACGGCCGGAAAAGTATCCAATACAATAGCTAATGCGCGTCTACGTCATTGAGAAACACAATATCTTATGCTGGCTATTATCGATGTCACGGGAGATGAATCTGGCCTCTCAGAGCCTACTAGGTACGGCAATCTTGCAATGGCTTCAGTGCAATATACCTGATCCAAAGCACAAGAGGAGGCTTTATTTCCTATTGGAGGAGCCGGCCCTTGAAGACATCGAATTCCCATTCATTCATTCGTTTGGGAGTAGGAGTGGCTGCTCTATGCCCCATCGTCCAAATGTCAGGCTACAGGATGAAAGGTTAGCATAGGGCAGCCAATCCTACTCCAAAACGGATGAATGGGAACTCAATGTTTTCCAAACCCGGCTCCTTTGATGGGAAGTGAAGCTTCTCGGTATCCTGAACTGTATTACACGTGAAAGCATTGCTTTTTTGGGTTATTCCGAAGCCATCGCAAGATGCCGAAGCCAGGCTCAGAGAGAGCCAGAATGCCAGATTCACCTCCCGTCACATTGCTGATAGCTCTAAGCCACCCCAAGGTCCTGTATCTCTGGAAAACACATACAGGCGTAAGCAATTGTATTAGATGCTGTTCTGGCCGTTCTAGAAATCCAAGATAGTATCTTCTTGGATGTAGCCCTATACGAGACAGCTTTGGAGTGGTGATCCGAGCCGGCGCAATCATTTCCGTAGCTTCATTGGCTTGTTCAGCCAAGACTTGTAGCTTGTTTGAATCGCTAAGATTTTCGGCACCAGATTCATCGAACAAGCCAACCGATTAGTTCGTCGACTTTCTTGATGTTCCTGCCGGCGTCGGGTTCATCGCAGAAGATATTTGCACGCGTATCGATTGTGATGTATTCGTTCATGAGAATATCACTATCAATGATACGGCTCACTCGAGTGCCGTGATTCTATAAACCCATCACGTTGAATACTGGAAGGGCTGGAGCCGGTCTTCTCGTCCCACTCTGTTCTGGAGGCGTCAAGCATCTAGTTGGAGACACGTCAAGCATCTCGGACGCGTTTAAACCGTGATTGTACAATGGTCGTACTTTCAGCTGCATTGAGTGAATCTCTCCTTCATGATATCGCTCGCCTTCTTCAGTATTGAGGTGATGAACTTCGGTGTGCTGTTCGAGAGCGTCATTGACTTCACGACATTCGCGCGAAGAAACTCGATAAGAGGTCGGTCGGTCCACATGTTTCATAACAGATACCTGCGCGTTGACGCTGAGAGCGCCTCCTCCTCTGAGCCTAGTACATATGTATGAAAGTATTGTACGGTAATTTATCAAATCAGAGCAAAATTCCTTGCAATCAGGCCTGGAGCCTGAAATTAATTCACACGAACAATCCCCGGACTGGTGCCCTCGTTCTCTGTAACGATATGTATAGCCTTGCATTAGAAGCCATATAACAAAGCAGAGCAAGGCAAAACAAAGCAAAACAAATTTAGAAGAGAACATTGAAAAAGAAATAGCGATCCTCCCAGTGCCGTCTACCGGTCTCCGCCAAACCGAGCTCCGTGGCCGTTATGACCGGTCAGGAGTCTTGAGCTTCACACTATCCTCTATTGACTTTCCCGAGCCATACCCATTCTCGGCCTGTCCATTATGCGAATTTAGCGTTTGTAACAATGGTGTCGACTCGCCCCCGATTCCATCTCCATCCGCGACGTCGCTCATTCTACTCGTAGCGTCGTCCATGGCTCTAGAACTGGCACCGTCGCCGGCAACAAACGTTGTCACGCTCAATCCTTGCTTGATTTTAAAGACATTGGTGCGAGTGCTGCGGGGGTTGGCAGCGCGATTGGACGGAGCGAGGTGTCGAAGCTGTTGCTTCATCTCGTCAAGCGATGCCTTGAAAGGAACTGGCCTATCATCGGGTTTGCCGTCTGGCCCGGCCGAACCTCGTCGACGCATAAAGACCGCCATCTTGGCGTGTCTCTCGGGCACACCGTCACTCATGGCACCTAATGAGCCAACGACAGGACTTGCAGCTTCTATTTGTTCCGCAATATCGACCAGTGCGGCACCTTCGCCGTGTCTTCTACCCACAGCAGCGGCACCAGCTTCGGCATGAATGCGTCGGGCACGCGGTGCCGGAGTAAGACGCCGAATGGCCTTGTGAACATCAACGTAGACATCAGACTCGTCAACGATTTCCCTATAAGATAAGTTAGATCATAGGTTCGACACGAAAAGAAGAGACACTCTCGCGGACTTACTCTCCGATTAGTTCCTCAATGACATCTTCCAACGTGACAACACCTAGAGCGCCATGATCCGAGCCTGGATGATTCGACACCAGAACCATGTGTGACTTCCCCTCCTGGAAGAAGTTGATGATGTCTAGGCAGCTGGTTTCTGGTCGTGTTTCCACTATTGCGCCAAGAGGAATCTCTCTGACGGGGATTTTGTCTTCCGGGTCATATGTGATGAGCGTTTTTACCAACAACATGCCCACAAAGTCGGTAGGATTGCCCGCGCGATAAATGGGAATGCGAGAGTAGCCCGAACTCAAGATATTGTCCATTGTCTTTTCGTCCAAAACGTGATCCTCAGCCAACGTGTACACATCGTCCATGGGCGTCATGACCTCCGACACAGGCTTGTCCTTCAAGTCTAAGACAGCGGTGATGATGGTGACTTCGTCCTGGTTCAACCGATCGGAAAGCTCTCCTAAGGATTTGTGAAGGGTCACAAGTGTTTTGAGGCCACTCTTCTTGTACACTGTTCCATGGTCTTCGCCGAGAATCCAGTCGAGCAGCTTGGCAGTCGGCCAGGCCACGGGACTCGTCAGGTACATCAGCATGAGCACTGGTTTCGACATGAAACCGCCAATCGGTAAGCCGTAACGAACACAGATGGACTGGGGGACGATTTCGCCGAATATGACTAGCGCACACGTTAGCATTCACACATTCGCCTAGGTGGCCTTGTCGCGATCAAATTCCTCTTTCTCGAGACCTACCGATAAGGATCGTGCTGCCAACGACAGCCGCGACGCCACCGCCCAGAGTCCTGTCGAGAACAACCGGTAAAGACTCATTGACAATTACGTTGGCTAGCAACAGGGTGACTAGCACCCAGTGCTTGCCCTTATTGAGCAGCTGCAAAACTCTCTTCGCGTTTTTGTATTGTGGTTCGCACGCATCGCCGGACACAACCTGCAAGTAGATACTGTCCTGTCCCATGAGACTACATCAAGAACGACATGTTAGCGACGTCTTTGATTGCCAACTTCATCAATCATGACCGACAACGTTATCGAACAATTGCCTGAGACCAAGGGGAGAATTGCCAACGTACGCAATGGTTAAACCAGCGAAAGCACCACCGAGTAGGACGAGGACCATTGAGGCCACGTACAACACCCAGGCGGGCGTTCCCTCGAGCTCATCGCCCCCGTGCTTCTTTTCAGTCAACGGCGCTGCTGCGACAGACGACAACCCAACCCCTAGAATGCGGCCCATTCCCAGAACGCATGTCCGCACGCTGGCGAAACTGCCAGAGCCGTTGCTCTGTCTCATAGTCGAAAAGGGAAAGAAACTATCGAGAATAGAAGACTATGATCCGATTGCGAGGACACGCTTGCTTTGCGAGGCGTCCCCTCTGCGAAACGTAGAGGCACCTTTTGTGAACAGGCCAAGCCCTATGGATTCGTCTAGAAGCGAAATAAGAGTGACTGCTTCAACGATGCTGCCTATCTGGGCGAATCGGTTCGATAGGATAGGTGGTTTGATGGATGATACCCTGTCTTGGCTCAGTCGCACACGGCTAGGACGATACCTGTCAGCCAGGGAGTATCAATCGGCGTGCCGGGCTAGTCTCGGCCGGACGGCCACGATGTAGCGGGAGCTTTCGAAAATCGCTGCTAGATGGAGAAGGGGTGGGGAGCAGAAGTGTGTATGTAGATTAAGCAGGCAAAGCAATCGTGGTTGTGGATTCGCTGGAGACTTTCTTCGATGATGCTTTTGGCAGCGGGCGGATTGTCGTCGTGCGTGTTTGGCGGGATTGGAACGTGAAGTTGCCTGCCAACTTCGCTTGGCACGTCGAAAGAGCTTACGGCTAATAATGACGACAGGTGGGGGCAGAGGTCCGCTTCAATCGCTTCTGATTGGCTGTGCACTTTGCTTCGGTAAGGGTTCACAGTCGCAAAAGATCTGGCTTGAAGGCAACGCGGACCATGGCGCGCAATCGAAATGCAGCTCATCTTCATCTCATTTACAACCAGAATCTTGTTTATTCGCTAAATAAAGACGTTGCCCAATCGAACCCAGTCGGGGTATTTTCAATGTAAATTACACAGCAATAGCTTCATGATGTTGTGTTCATTCCACCACCGCCGTCATTCTCGCCCATTCACGACAGCGACCCATTAAAAAGCCGGGGCTTGCATTAGAGGTACCTTAGGTACCTAATTACATACCTACATACCTAGGTACCTATAGGAGGTACATAGGTACCCAGGTATGTACCTACAGCTGCACAAGACTCACGTCCAAGACGCCCTTTGATGCCTTCAGACCGTCCACAATCTGAGCACTCACTTCCCCGTCGACACCCAGAATCATGAGCGCCTCGTTATCCTTCTGCTGCGATAGCAGTGTGCTAGGGCTCTGCCTTGCCTCGGCGTCCAAACTCGCCACCTGCATGTATCGGATGTTGATGCCGTGAGACCCGAGCATCGTGCCGACTCCACCGATTTTGCCTGGCTCATCGTAGTTGTGCACGATGATGAGAGTGCCCTCGGGCTTGAAGGTGGCATTGAAGCGGTCCAGTTTGGAAATGTAAACCCTCTTATCAGGCCCAATATATCCTTCAATGATCTGTTCTACATCTAGCCCCCGAGCTTCATCTGCGATGGACTTCAAAGTCACCAAGTTTGAGTACTTCAGACTCGTTGACTGGTGGACATGGGTTTCGCTGATGACGATGCCCTTCTCCTTCGCAATGAGGGTCGCATTGACAATGTTCACGTGTGAGTCGCTGAAGAACGCTACGAGACCTTTGACAAGTGCAGCAAAGAGCGGCTTGGTGTTTTGCAAGCCGGCCAAGTCGCCATGGTAGATGAGCTCGAATCTTCTTCCCCCAATCATGCCGCCCTTGGATTTGACAAAGTGCTGGGTGTAGAGGCGGCCCATCTTCTCGACCAGCCGCACAGCAGGACCGAGCTTGCGATACTCCTCTGGAAGGATGACGGGGGCATTGACTGCGCTGGTAGGCAGGCCACCGCGGAGGATCTCGAGCATCTGTGTGCATACGTCGATAGAGACGTTCTCCTGGGCCTCGACGGTCGACGCACCCAGGTGAGGTGTTGCTACCGTATTCGGATGCTTCGCAAGCCAGTCGGCGACCGAGCCCGGGATGAGAGGCTCGGTTGTGAAGACATCCAAACCAGCACCAGCTATCGAACCTTCATCCAGAGCCTTGAGCAGTGCGGCTTCGTTGTACACTCCACCTCGAGCCACGTTGAGCACTCTGGCTGTCTCTTTCATCATCTGCAGCTCCTCTTCACCAATCAAGTCCATCGTGGTCGCTAGTAGCGGAGTGTGGATGGTGAGAAAGTCCACATGAGGCAGCAACGTCTTGAGATCCGACACAAGCTCAACACCAGCCTGCCGGGCCATGTCTGCACTTGCAAATGGATCAACAGCTTTCACTTGCATGCTCAAGCCCTTTGCCATCCTGGCGACGTTGATGCCAACTTTTCCGAGCCCAACAATACCCAATGTCTTTCGACCAACCTCAACACCCACTAATCTGCCACGCTCCCACTTGCTGTCCTTGATAGTCCTGTCGGCACGGCCAATGTTTCGCGCCGTTGCTAGCAGCAAGGCGATTGTATGTTCAGCAGCAGCCAAGGTGTTTCCTCCGGGTGAATTGATCACGATGATACCCTGAGATGTAGCTGCTGGCACATTGATGTTGTCGACACCAACACCAGCACGGGCTACCGCCTTTAACTTTCGTCCCGCCTGAAGGACTTCGGGCGTGACTTTGGTTTCTGAGCGAATAATCAGGCCTTCATATTCGGGAATGATGGACATGAGCTCGTCAGCAGAGAGCCCTAGCTTGACGTCCACATCGTGGTGAGAGGCGAGCAGTGCCAGGCCATCGGCAGACACCCTTTCCGAAACGAGTATGCGATGTCTCGAGACAACAGAAGCCGTGCTCCCCTCCATGGAAGTTTCAATCATCATCAGAGTTTGATGTTTAAAGTCGTTGGGGGCTGGTTGCGGGATCTGAATCTGATGGTTCGGGGCTTAAATACAGAAGCTGTGATTGGAAGAAAATAAAGGGAGACCTGAGCTTCAAGTGTTCCGAGATGGGTGGCGGACTGGCACGTTATATAAAGAGAGCATGACGAAGTCGTGGACACGAAATGGCTGGTACAAGTGGCACACAGTGCTCCGGCATGAGCATTTCTCTGACCTGCGTTTTTCGTGTTCATACTAGTTCGGCTCAGTAGTTACTAGTAGCCATACTTCCCGGCTCTTGTGATATCTCAAAAGACTTGGGGTACAATGACAACCGTGATGGCTGATCCTCTCTTCCATGCGGCAACTTGGACCTCAGACAGGTCAAATTTCTGCGACTGATATCTGACATTGTAATGTGTGTGTGTTCGACCGGTCGCGTTTGCGATACCCTCGGGTATCCTTCCATCATTCTGTCACTGTCATTGGTCAGCAAAGTTGGTATGTATCATGTACACATGTTAGGTACTACCTTTTGGCGCGTCCTGAGTCGAGATCCTTAATGAAGTAGGTAAGGAGCAAAAGACTAGTTTTTTATTTTCAATTGATTTCTCCTCGGTCAAGAATTGAGGCTCATGTTATACCATCATACTCTGTACAGGACTCCAGAGTACAAAGTTGTTCCAACTTCCGCATCAAGATTCAATGTGCAACCCCCCAACCCCCCAACCCCCCAACCCAACCGGCGGAACTAATGTAAATGGGCCTGGCAAGATTTCGCTGGTAGCACCCAGGCTCCAGCTTTTATGTATGAGGAGGGACAACCTTCGTTTGTAAAAGTCCACGCTGCGCAGCCCGCCTCGGCTCGGCGGAGTGTTTGTTTGTGTAACGATGATTCTGCAATCACCTGAACTGGCGACATCTGCTTTGAGCCCAGGCGCGGGATAGGGAAAAAATGCAGCGTTCCGGTGGAATTGTATGTCTTCGTGATCCCCAGTTTGTCGGTCGATGTCAAATTCTCTGTGATTCGTAGTTACTAGTCAGCCCGCTGCCCCATCACATATACAATTTGCAAACAACATGATCAGACTGTAGACACCATTAGAGCGGCTTCAGGCCTGAAGGCTACCTAACTCCTGAGGCTACTCCCTGTTGATACCATCCATGATATATGTGGGTAGATTGCAAAAGCCAGCAACTCACGTTTGCACACAGCTGTCAGCAGTACTCAGTTCCCCGGCTTTCCAGCGACTGAGCTTCAGGCCCAACTGGGCTGGCACAGGCACTGTATGCCTTAAGGGTAGATAGGGCAAAGGTGCCGAGGACGGTGCTGAACTTCATCTTGTATACGGAGTATGTATATAGAACAGTTGGATGGGGTTTAACTTCGTGAAACCTTTCGTGATGTAAAGTCAGGTAGTGGAAAGTGGTAAGAGCATATGTAGGTCTGAGAGACGAGGGACTCGGGAGATGCGGTTCTATAGGTATTGAGATTGCATCATGATTCATGTACAATGTGCATTGTGCTCCGTAGCAGCGAGGTAATAATAATTTACACTAGATAGGCGAACCTAGTATCTATAATCTAGTACACGAGTTACTTCCGTCGCGACTCGCGGCCCTACGCTGCGCTTCGGGGCGAAGGAAGACTCGCCTCGCCTCGCTTCGCTTCGGGTTGAAGAGAGTCGGGCTGGAAAGGTGAGGTTTGCGGATGGTACCTCTATGGCGGTTCGCAGGTGTCCTCCGGCCCTTCCGGGGGATGCCTGCAGTCGCCGCAGTGTGGACGTGGACTTGAGTCCTTGACTCAATACCTACCTACCTAGGTACATAGGTAGGTATTACTGGTGGGGGATTCAATTTCATCGTTCCGTAACTTCCGTGGTTATATCTGTCATTTGCGGGGTGGGCTGGCTAATCCAGCCCGGGGTCTACCTCCTGGCAGCCAGTGCGAACTGGTGGTAGGAGCGAGGTGATAGACATAGGTACCTACGTGTACGCTTCTCACGTGCTAAAAACCATTGATTTGACGAGTCAATTCAGGTTTACAAACTGCTCAGAAGTCATGCAAAGTAACCGCTCGTGTAGTGGCGCTGATCAGATTGACCCGTTGTCAAACATCATTGCACTCTTTCCCATCAAGTGGTTGCCCCAATGCCTCCCATTTGTGTATCTAGTCATTTTGGCTGCGCCATTATATGCATCGTCCCCTATGTACATCTTCCATTACAATCTAGTTAATCTCGATGTCTAAGTTGGAACCTTATCGCTGTACTTGTCGTTGGGGATGACTTCAATCGAGTATCCATCAGGATCAAGCATGAAGGCGATGTTCTTCATGCGTCCGTCTGTCAGTCTCTTTCGCCAATTGACGCCTAGGTCCTCGAAGCGCTGGCAGGCAGCTTCGACGTCGTCGACACTCACGCCTATTTCACCAATTAGTAACCAGGGCTTGAACGGCGACCCAAAAATTGCGACGGTGTTTTGGACTGCAAGGCTTACAGATGTGGCCGAAGCCTTGAGGCTCGTCGTTTCCATTATGATACTTGAAGTTCTCATCCTTCTCTGTACCGTAATTCCAAGTGAGTTCTAGCAGGCCCTCACGATGAGCAGTCTTTTCATCGTTAGGCGGGCCCTGCTCCCCTGGGTAGCCAAGAAAATACAAGTTGAATCCAGCGGACTGATTCTCTGAGGTTCGGAAAAGGGTCATGCCCATGACTTCTTGATAAAACTTCAGGGACTTCTCAGCATCCTTGACTCGAAGCATGGTGTGATTCTGACTGCATGGTTAGCTCACCAAGCCACATGTAATGAGCATACCAAACCGCTGAACACTAATTTTGCGGCATGACGAGAGAGATCTTACCATTTTGTACGTGGTTACATCGGTTTCCTTAATGTTTGCGGTTTGTTCAACCGGTTTCTGGCCAATGATCTCCACCCAGTAGCCATCAGGGTCCAGAGCAAAGGCAATGTTGTTCATGCGGCCATCAGTAAGCTTCTTCTGAAACTTGTATCCAGCATCTTCTAGGCGCTGGCAAGCAGCTTGGATATTATCGACGCTGATGCAGGTGTGGCCAAAGCCCCGGTGCGGCTCCTTGTTGCCAGTATTAACGGTGAAAGAAGGGTCATTTTCTGTGCCGTAGTTGTGTGTCAACTCAATGACGCCTTCCCGGTTGGCTTGTGAATTGCCATGAGAAACTGCTTTGGGACTGTTGTATCCCAAGAAGTAGAGATCAAACTTGTTATCTGGAAAGGCTCGCTTTGAAACAAGTGACATGCCGAGGAATTCGTAGAATTTCACTTTGAATCGTGCTGGTCAGCGATCTTGCTCTGATACCCTCAGGTGCGAGAAGTTCCAGGAAGTAGTTGCCAGAAAACTTACCGGATGCCTTTGGATCCTTGACTCGAATCCTGGGAAGTGTCAGTTGTCACCAGTCAAACCGTTGAAACACAGTATAGGCACTGCGGCTCTGTTTCGTCTTACATTGTGTGATTGAGCTTGTACGCGCTCGTGTCCGTTTTGGCTACCATTGTTGCTAGAAGTCGTACTATCTGATGTCAGTTTGCGTACTTCAACCTGCATTCATGCAGCGTCTCTTCGTGCCAGTCATATACCTGAGTGTGTCTTTGAAATAGGAAATCTGAGGAGCGATGGAGAAGGCTGCAGAGAATGTATGAAGGCCCGAATGCGTTGTGTAGCGCTGAAAGAGCTCATTGAGCGTCTTCAAATTTCAGACCTGAAGCTGGTGCGATCGCGAGCTGGAAAGCCAAAGTAGTAATGGTGGAATATCGAAAGCTTCTATGAAGCTATCAGCGATCGACGATGCTGCAGCCCTAGCTACAGTATGTATGTACCTGAGGTTACCTGTAAGCTGGCCGCTGGAGCCGCCCCCGCCGCCACAGAAAGTCAGACGTCATCAGTGATCACTGATCCCCATGATGCAGCAAACGGTCGGGCCCTCAGTCATTGCACGGCGTCAGTCCTCTGTGTGGTCCATTTTGTTAGATACATAAGTGGAGCGCAGCCCGGTTCCCGGGAGGTACAGTAGGAACCTCCCATCCGTAGTAATCCCGCGTGCCTGCCATCGTGCAAGCGGCCAATTAGATTCTGGAAAGCCGCGGCTGGACAGACGCGTCTTGTCGCAACGTTCGACTTCCATCGCGCCACATCGTGTTCATTCTGTGTTTCTGCTCCCCGTACCTCAATGGCTTAAATATTTTCTTACCAAACGGGTCTGGGCTGTTGCGTCCTTTCGCGCCCCTTGATGATCTTCATAAACGGCTGTGCCGTTGTCAGACCTCCGTGTTGGCGACTACACACATGACGTGAAAACGCGTCGTCTCCATCTACCTCGAGCACCGGCTGCCGACCAGGGTTCTCGAATCCTGCGTCTGGGTAACGAGCTTCGTCTAGGCCAGCCATCGCTCATTCTCGATTGGCCATTATCAGCAAGAAGTAATCCCAGCAGGAATCGAGGCGAAGAATGTCGAGGTATTCATCAATGGACGAAGCTTCTGTCATGGCCAACGGTCAATCCGGGCCCTTCATCCACGACATGTCGCCCCGCGCCAACAAAACTCGGTCGCTATCTGACGGCGGCGGAACACCGTCCAAGATATCCTCATCACCACGAATTACTGAGACTTCGCGAAGAATATCGAAAGACGATATCGATGTCAGAGACGCGCAGCCGCCGGCCACACCGCGGCATACCCAGGTTGAGGGATGGTCGCTCCAGATGCCGCCTCGTCCATTTACTCCTCCATCCACTACCTCGAATTCATATGGAAGACCGCCTCTGTCGCCGAACCTCGATGCTTCGCATACGTATACCTCCCCGGCCAACATCCTTCCCCGTCTCTCGCGCGGTTTGGGTTTTTCTCGCGCAGCTACCAGCCTACATCACTCAACACTGGCCGAGTCGTCTCCGGACTCATCACCGATCATTGACAATCGAGCCATGAGCATGCCTCGCTGTGGATCCGAGTTTGGCGCTCCTCAGCAAAGCTCCTCGTCATTGTGGTCAATAATGGACAGTCGTGAAAAGGTCAACATCAACAGCTCTCTTGGGAGCACGCCTCAGCAACTAGTGCGGTCGGATTCATCGAGTTCGTCTTGCTTTGACGACGCCATGGACGAGGATACGGAGGAGCCCTACGTTACAACTCCGCAAGTGTTCAGAAGCACGTCGAGCTTGCCACAAGCTGGGCCCTTTGGCTCACCTGCTATGGGTAGTCTGGTGCATTTTCAGCAACGACAGCGATATCGGAAACAATACACGAAGAAGATGTGTGGTCCTCTGGGACTGGGGTTCAATATGTCTGCTGCGTCCATCACCAAGTCACCGTCCGGCAACTCCTCAAATACTCGGAGGGAAAGCATTAGCTGGCAAGCCAATCAATTACACATCACTACCGCTGATGGCGACGAGAGTGTGAAATCATTGAGTGATGTCGATAGCCACGGGGGAGATGGAAGCCGGAAAGTCATTCGGCGAGCGGTCACGCGTCAGAGGAATCTTTTGGTAAGTCTGGGTTGTTGATAGTCTCTTTTAATACTTTTATGCTGGCAATTGTATTCTAATTTCCTGTTTTGACCAGCCCAAGACAAAGACGTTTGCCCGAATCCGCGCGGCGCTTTTCGAAGAGGTCGCCCCGGCTGAAGCGGAGACACGCCGAGAAGCAGAAGTGGTGAAGCAAGTGCGTGAGAGCATCGATACGCGCAAGCCTCGCGTACCATCCCTTTCAAGCGAATCTGTCACAGCTACCGGCGCATTATCTTCTCCGAATCTGACTTACACCGACACCATTGACGACATCCAAGACTACGACATGGCTGTTTTGAGCGATTTGTCCACGGGAACGCCGAGCCAGTTCAAGCAATATGCCCTCAAGAATCCCAAGATGCTGGGGGATGCAGTTTCCGAATCAAGTAGCGTCGGGGGTGCATTGAGAACACCACCTCCTCTTGCATTCCTCCCCCTAGAGTCCTCCTCTGGTCTGAGCGAGGACGCCATCATGGATTCTCCCTTACCTGGAAGGTTATCCAGGGGTTCTGTAAGCCCCCCCCTAACCGCTATCTTTGCCGTTCCTGCACAGTGATGAAGAGCTTTCCCTTGAAGCTGACTCTCGCGACAATGTGTAAACAGTTTTCCTACGACTCCAATGCACAGGGACCGAGCGCCGCGGACTACTCCTGGCGCTTCAACAATAAAAGACGACGAGATGACGATTTCGACCCGATGAGTTTCAAGAGACGAGCTGTAAGCCCCGGTATGAGTGTTCATAACTCGCCGATCCCACATAGTCCCCTGCAGCGCGACTCTATCCCGTGGGGTACGCGTGCCGGCAGCGCGGGGGGCGAAAGAGGAGGGAGCAGCGCACTGAGCGATGCCGGGAGTGTGAGTGGCGGTAACTCGGTCACTTACTCTTCTGGGACGCCTGGGCGGCAATCTGGTAAGGGGATGGTAGGGCTTCAAGGGATGGCTGATACCAATGATGGGATCATGCGGATGAGTATGGATTAGTTAGCGGTTGATTTGGGGACGGACAGCATACATGCTTCTCATAGGATCTTTTCATTTGTCATTTGTCTAGTTTTCTTCTCTCGACATGCCATTGGGAACTTTTTGGTTGGATGCGTATATCCATGGAGGCGTTTATGTGCTGATTTTGGGCTTACATTTTACTCTATGTTGGGTTTCGGTCTGGGATGCCTTTCGGTTTTCGTATGTATTCGTAAACTTGTATCTGTATTTGGCGTGTAGGCAACATCCATAGAGGCCATACCATTACACTTGTACTTTTCTTTTGCTATGTTCGGTTTGACTCCCCTTTTCTCGCTTCTCTTGTTTCTTGCTTTCCACAGAGGCTCACCTCAGATTACGGGCTCCACCAACCACCCCCTGCCCTATGAAGCACCATACCATGTTGGAGTACGGTGCTCACAGCGGGCGACTTGTGGTTCATGACTTGCGGTATCTATGCTCGTTTATTCGAGTTTGGTTTGGATGGGCAAAGTACACGTAGGGGGCGCGTGTATACATAGGTACATAGTGTAGTTCAGGGGTAGTCTTGGCCGGACTAGCGGCAGTCCAAAAATCTGAGAAGTTGCGTTTCACAGTGGTCAAGGATAGGTCTTTTTGGCACCAGCAGTAGCTTATCCGTTGTTTATTTCCGAGAGCTAGTTCTTGACAAATTCACATCATTGTTATGTGTTTGTTACATATGCGTAAGAAAGAACAATCCACGTTATAAGTGGTATTGAGAAGTGGGACGCGACAAACTGAAGAGATGATATCATCCAACTGACCAGACAATGCCACTCTCAATATAATAGACATGTGCCCAAAAAGAAAAACGCGTGAAAGAAGAGTTCCCGAAATGCATCCCAGACGCAGATTTTCGCACATAAGCTCATGCCCACCAACGCCCTCATAAATGCTTTCATTGACATCGGGGTTCCTTCACTCGTCGTCAAATCCATGATTAAACGTCTTTACCCCGCCCTTCTTCATCATGAAACAGCTTTTGGGGGAGGAACCGCATGTTTGCCTCTACCGAAATCATCCTCCGGAACTTTTAACGTCGCGAGCTTTTCGTCAAGCCAATATGCCAAATCAGCGGCGCGTCGCCTCATGGTGATGATGGTGATGGACCCCGCACTGTCCCCGCTCTTCCTTGTGGTATGGCTTTCTGCGCTTCTCACACTGACTGCGCTGGCTGCGCTGGGGCTGCCTGTTGGGTCGTCACTCGCGTTCTCGTCGGATTTGTCAAGTTGCTCGTCTTGTGCGACGACATTCTTGTCTTGTTGGATCGATCTGGCGTCCTGTTGATCGGGCTGTGTGTCTTGTTGGATCGATTTGACATCTTTTTGATCAGACTTTGCGTCGTGCTGAGGATTCTGAACTGAGGGCCCAACGCAGACGAGGAGTAGGCCGCACTTCAAACGACGAATGACGATTGTTCCGTCGCTGAGTTGCACGGTAATGATGGCTGGTGGAATCAAAAGAGCGGCGTTCTTCTGCGCATTGGACTTTTTGGAAGAACTTTCTTCGTGGGATTTTGGAGTGTCGTCATCTTCACTGCCGCTGTCGTCGTCATCATCGTCGGCCCCAGGGGTGGGAGGGTTGGAGCTTCGATCTGAATTCCCAGAGCTGGAGAGGGCTGAGGAGACCTCGACTGAGGAGGAGGTATGAATGGCCACCAGAGAGGCTGCTACGGTGGCGTGGGTGCGTAGTATAGCGACGGGCCGAGGGCTCGCATACGCGACGATCTTGCCTTGAGGTGTAGTCAGGAGCAGGGTCGGCAGCTGAGGGTTTTGTTTGGCCTTCAGGAAGGTGGAGAGTCTTTTGGTCAGTAGAAGAGGTGGTGGTGGATCTGAGTAGGCCATGTTCACCCCTTCTCTTCCCAATGCGACTTGACGTCAACTGTATAGATATCTAGCGATTGGCTCGGAGGAGTTGCGGGACGAATAGGTCGAGCAGCCGTGTGGAGGCTTATTTTGGGAGGGAACTAGTTTGCGCATGCAGCTGATGGCATGTATGAACGATACTTGCGAGGTGGGAAGTTTTGCAGCTATCGCATCATGTGAATATCTTGCGCAAGCTCAATGATGGAGGGGCTTGACGAGTCGGGGGGTTAGAACTGGAATGGAGACGTTTGAACGAGTTGTCAGATGACGATTTTCGTATGTACGGAGCGGAGGTTGTACCAATGGCTCAGGGAACAAACTTGAATTGGCATTGGCCACGCTAAGCCGTTTCCGTGGCGTGCGGGCTCTTTGACTGTCACCCAGCATGACATCACAAGTTTTGGTACGGACGCGCGACAGCGGGTACCTACATTGGTAGGTACATACCTACCTAGGTACTGTACTCCGGATGTATTCAATATTGAATGTGAGATATATTGCATGCGTTTGAATCGATGATCCATGTGCCACAATTGATGGCCACCTGTAAATGGCGTGTCGAAACGGGATAGGCACCCTAGCTGGGTGCAAATCGCCACTTGGGCCGATGCGTATGGCACGCGCACTTTTGCGCAATGTCTCCAAGCCTATTTATCTACATGTAGATCATTATTGTTATGTACTATACTCCGTATGTAGGTGCGTGCAACTTGCAAGTTGCAAGGCAGTTCGTCGGCCTCAACTCTTGAGAGCGGCTAGACTTTACTCTGTCTGGTTGGAATGGGATGGCCCCATGTGTGACCGACCGGCCGACCGGACGGCAGGAACCCCTGGGGGCAGGCTTCAATCGTCTCAGAACAATTGCCCCCTTGCATTGTCTAAAATGAACCAATAGAAATAGATGTCAACGTGGCTCGAAACAGCTGGGGAAGGCGCGATCGCAGCTGGTCCCGCCCGCCACCCGCCCGCCACCTGCCCTTTGAAAGCCACCCATTGGCATCAAGCGTGTCAAGCGCCGGTGGTGTTTACCATCGCGCCCTTCGCACCAATCGCCTTCATCGCGTCCATTGTCTTGCTGTCACCAGCCGCTCCAGCTGTGCATTCCTGATTCCTGTGTAGACAATAGCCGCACTTTTGAGTTCTGCTTCAATTTATTTCGCATCTCTGCTGCACTCGGCCGCAGTTATGCTACCAGTCCTTCTCAGCGCCTCTTTTACAGACGGCTTCAGCTCGTTGCCAAGTCCATCCGTCATTCACTCATCTCGCCATCCCGCTCGCTCGGTACATATCTTGTCTGAGGCGAATGGCTTCGCACCACCGTACACCACTTACACCTACCTTTCTTTTCTTCTTCCTATCTTCAATATCTGGTTGCGCTGGTCTCCGTGCTTCGCTTCATCTATCCGGTGACTGTACCGTCCTGGCTTCGTGTGCAACATTTGTCTCGATAATCCGCTACATCTCCGCAACGAAGCTCGGCCGCCTTCTTTGAACAAAGGCGATGGGTGCCTAGTCGGTACTGATTGGCCCCCTCTTTCCCAGAACCTCCCGTTTCCATCATCTCAGTGTTTTCTCCGATCCATGCCACATAGCAAATGGTGCTGTCGGCAGGTCCGCTTCACGACACCATTCACGTACTCAGCAGCAATAACAGGTTACTAGCTCACTGAGATTTCCCCATCGATCCGCTACGTCACTATAAGATATTCCAGGATATATACTGCATGGACTGGCTGCGCCATTCAGAATTTTAACATTCGCGCATCATGGGTTGCGCAAGTAATAGGAAGAAGCAGACGCGCGACTTTGCGGACCAGAAATGGGACTACATCAACCTGCAAGATTTCAAGGCCAAGGGGTGTGGCCCCGGATTTGCATACGTCTATCTGTGGTTCATGCTCATAACGTCTATCGCGGTGTACGCCGTCGACAGTTTTACGGCCGTGAACCTACTCGCCTTCAACCGGTGGTCGTCTGCGATTCAACCAGCCATTCCTTTTGATATCTCGAAATGGATCTTCTCGGTATGCATACTGCTTTCGTTTGTGAACCTTGCTTTCGAAGGTATAAGAGCGATTCGCGTCATGCGCCGAAACAACGTCGCTGAGTGCTTTCTCGACAGCTTAGCTGTTCGATGGGAATCGATTAGGCTGGGACAAGGCCAGGGATGGAGAAGATTTCTGGTCTTCGCGGAGCTCACCAAGAGTAAAAAGGGTTCGGAATACGTAGCTCTTTTTACGTACTTCAGTTTCCAGTGTAAGAATGCGCCCTTGTTGCCCTCCAATGTTTGCTGTGTTAAGTTGATTGTCAACTGACTGCCTCACCAGCATGGATCCGTGTCATCTTCTGCTCTGGACCTCTCCAAGTAGTCAATGCTCTGACACTTCGATCTGTTTATCAAGTCAAACTTGCACCGACCGCCACCAGTATAGACGGCGCGATTCTAGGCTTCTTCGGCAAGATTAAGGCGCTTGCCTCGGAGGACTATCGGCAGGCCGTCATCCTTTCCGGCATGTGTTACACCTTTGTGGTGTGGGTTTTCTCTGCCCTTTTCCTGCTGATGGCTGTACTGTTCTACGTCTTTTTTCTCTTCCATTGGATTCCGCAAGCGGACGGTGGCTTGGCGGCGTACTGCGAAAGAAAGGTCAACAAAAAGCTGCTTCGTATCGTAACGACTAAAGTCAATCTGGCTCTGGCAAAAGGTCAGGCTAACAGAGACAAGGCAGAACTGGAGCTTGCCAAGAAATATGGCGACAAAGTGTCTTGTCTGAACCGCATAGCTACGCTTCCCACACTCCCCGATCTACAAGGAGGAACCGGACATGGCCTTCCCCACATGCCTACCGCCTTAGGACGGGATGAGAAGACGACGAGTATTCTTCCTGCGTACATGTCTCGTCCAAGCTCTCCGGGACCCCTCGAATCAGGTTCCGTCGGGGCCAGGTACACGATAAAACGGACGACCACGGCGGGTTCAACAATCTCAAAGTCGAGCATTTCTTCTCGAGTCCCTTTAGTATCATATGCAGCAGGTATGGGCTATGGTCAACAATCCCAATCATCAGCGCCTAGCCTTTCCGGTGTCAGCTTTGGCAGTGGTATGACGCCGCCGATGCGTCCGGCAACTTGTACTTCACAACCTCCTCCGCCCATTCCCAACGACCGACCTGGTTTCGGACCCACGAGTAACTCATCCATGGGGGCCCCATTCCGATCATTTACGTCTAGTCCTGCCCCTATGGGTGCTGATAAGGTGCAATATTCTGGCCATCCGAGACTACTCACAAAACGTTCGGTAGATTCCACTGCTACTGCGCCGCCTATCATGGGACGAACCAACACAGGCCCTATGCCCTATCAACCGCTCGATACATACCATACTTCTGGTGTTCCTCTGCCTCCTCGCAGTATAACGAGTCCACCAGGGTCGATGCCACCACAGAGAGAGGCAACACCCATGATGCGTCCACCGCAACGGAACATGACAGCACCACTTCCAACAGACAGTGGCTATGATGGACCCAGATCGGTGCCGAACCACCCTCAAGGGCAGACGCCAACATATCGAGGCGTGCCATACGGTCATGAGGTTACGTCACAACATCATCACAGCCGATACTACTGAAGAAAGAGCACCACGGAAAAGTAAAAAATAAAGAGAGAAAACAAACAAAGCTAAAAAGAGACGGAGTGAGACGGAGAAGAAGAGTAATTTTCCCTTCTGAAACCCACCAGGCCGGGAACATGATTGAATATTTCAACCAAATGATTAGAATATCCTTCACGAAAGTATACGTTCAGGTTTCTGATGTCAAAGGACGCCGGCAGTGAATCAGGTATTCTACTCCGAGAGCTCCTATTCCACAATTCATCTAGATACCCAACCCTGTATGAATGAAGATTATTGGCATATGAAATGTATACAAACGATGCATTATGATACCAAAGATTGGTTTTTTGTTGTGGTGATGTGGTGACGTGGTGTATGGCTCCCTCCGTACTCTGTCCGGACGGCCGCCCGGTGCCGTGCACGGGTCGTTCAAATACAACACTAAGGCCATTGTGACTCGGTATTTCGGGTGTGACAGTCGGCGACTTCTTATGTACACGGTCCGAGTCCTGTGTGTGCTCGATTGCACAAATCTTGAGTCGCAGACTCTTGTTGCATGATTAGCTGGCAACTATGTAGTACGTTGTACTGATCAAAAACTCGTAACTGGCACCTGCCAGGGACTAAGCATGGCTCAGTAACACATCAAACCATCCGTGGTTGAGGGTAATGCAGCAAAGCTTCTATCCAGGAACGAAATAAAAAAACAGGTTGCAATCAATGAACAATTGCGCCCTACACCAGCTGGTAAGAACAAATATCATGTATGTCAAAGGTCAAGAATTAGGTCTCATCGGCGCCCTCGTCACCACCGCTGCCATCATCATCATCATCATCATCATCATCATCATCCTCATCCTCATCGCCCATCCCCGGGTCGGGCAAGACAATGCCGTTTAAAAACGTCACCTGCGCATCAGTTAGTCGCAGAGAAGCAAGACAAGGGCCCTATTTTCGCAAGAACCGCATCGCTAGACTCACAAATCCACACAACCCTCGTATCAAGTCTGCAAGACTCTCCTGCACATCATCCTTTGTGAAGAAGTCCGCGTCAATTTTGGTTCCAATCGTAAAGTTGCGGAGCTTGAGCAGCTCAATATCCCGGTGGGTGATCTCGTAGCCCTGCGCGATACAATTAGCTTCGGAGCCGGGGGAAAGAAGGCTTTCTTACGGCTGGATGTGGAACCCAGGATGGGGGAACGGCAGCACAAAATAACACATGTCAAGGAGTTTAATGCATGTACGAACCATTGGCCGCTTCTTGAGAGCATTCTCTTTATTCCTCTCCGCAAACGCCTTGACGACCGCGTCCGGCCCCGCGCTGGCCTTGATCTTGGGGAAGAACGTCTTTTTGAAGGACGCTTCGTTGAGGGTGCGGCGCCATCGGTCGGGATGTCGGTCGATGCTGCGCCGTAGCTTGGCTATGGAGCTTGCTTGGGGCTGCCAGAGGCCGCCGCCGATGAAGGAGGATCCGGGCTCGCAGTGGATGTAGTAGCATGCGTAGGGGCCTTTTCGGCCGGTTCGGGACCAGGCAGCTGAGAAATGAGGCTGTCGGAGAGTTAATTACATGTACATATATGGGTAGAACGTGTGTTGTATGCATATTTCTGTATATGTATACATGCGTATGTGAATGTATATGTGCGTATATGAGTGTGAGAGCAATGGTCGAAATTGTGCATGCAAATAGATTTAAGTCATGAAGCTCTATCATGCCATCATGGCCAACGCCAACAGCATCTTTAACGGCATGTTTTTTCTTCTTCTCACCTTGTACGGCGTCTTGATCTTACTAAACCGGATATCCCTATAGATGCGGAAAAAGACGTCCTTGAAAGGAAGTTCCGGGACAGTCTCATCCACGTCAATGACGGTCTGCGTGGCTGTTTCCACAAAGGTCTGCCAATCCTTGAGGGCGCGTCTGTACTCGCCGTCATGAGCTGCACGAGGTCAGCGCCGGATGCTGTATCGGGATATGGACGACGAGCTGCGAAGGTCCGTCGCGCAAAAACAGTGGAAGCTCACATTTCAGCCAGGCTCTCCTGTTGTTCGCTTTGAGGTCCTTGAGGAAAAGTAACGTATTCCGGTGTACTTTGTGGTCTGCATAGTCCACGCCACCTGTGTCTCTCATCTTCTCCAAGGGTAGGATTACAACCTTGCGAGGGGCGTCGTCGTCCTCATCCTCCTCCTCCTCATTGCCATCATTATAGAAGTTCTGTTCGTCATCATGATATGTCTCATCTGCTGACTCTTCGTAACGGTCTTCGCTCTCTTCCTCGTACTTGGTTTCCCGCTTAGATGTGGCTTTGCGCCGCTTCTTCGCGGCAGGTTCGGTCTCATCTAAATCGTGCGGATCCTCAAAGTAAGAGCTCTTCTGTGCGTTGTTGGACAGGCGGCCGGACCGTCTTCGAATTGTGCTTTGCTTTTCGGAGGCTGATGTTTTGCGCACCGGCATGACGAAGAGGTGTGGATATAAGAAAACTTTGCAAATACAGAGACTTTCTGATTTCCTTGCGTCGCAGTCGAGGTGGTTTACACGGGGTCAGAGAAAGTCGGTTGCGTCATTGGGCAGAGCCCGTTGACGCGGCTGAGCTTCCCTGGGATCCGTTCTACAAGGAGTGGCCAATCCGAGACCGTCCTTGGACATTCCTGGAGCGCCCGTCTCAAACTTCGGACGTGCCGCCGCGGTTTGACTTGGAATTTGCTGGCGTCTAAATTCCAGCTATGTCCGGGCAAAGACATGCGTTTGGAGAAGAAGACCTACATGTAAAAATGTCTCTTGTTTTCATTTAATGAGGCCTGTACGGAGTAAAAGTAGGCAAGATGAAGTCGAGAGATCGTATTCTTGTCTTCATGCGCAAGAGCACATGGGCATTTACCCTGTAGCTCTAAAAAAAAGAATTGAATGGGCCCTAGTCCGTCCCGTCACAGATATTATCTGATGATTGCAAGTCGCTGATGAGAACTCATTGGAAGGCGGCTGACATGACTACACGGGGAAAGTTGTGGCATTCCCTCGATATCAACATTAGACCTTTGTTGGGCGTTTGAGTTTTGAAGTTTTGAGTCTTGGGCAAGCAGGAGGGCCTCAGGGCAAGGTACCTAATAAGTGGGCCGCTAAAAAACAAGGACAACAACTGTCAGTTGCCAGAGCTGGGACTCTTTTTGGATTGTTTCTTGAACCTTTGTTATTGAATCTTCCTGTCGCGACTCGCCTGCGGCAAGCATATGGATATTGTCAGTTGGTATCATCATCAACCTCCCGACGACGAGGTGGCGATACTTTTATTAGACTGATCCTGCTTTTACGGAGTAACCTGCCTGTACGGAGTAGAGGAGTCCATATTCGTACGATTGCTCCGTAAAGCTATCAAACTTGGAGGCGAATACCTACTGCGTACCTATGTACACACCTATGCATGTACATACGTACTCTGTGCGTACATGTGATTCTGTGAGAATGCGGGATGCATGACTCAGGAAAAAGATTCCGGTATTTGACGAGATATCGTGCCACTCGATTGAGCATACCTACTCCTTCGCAGTTCCTTCGCATATTCCTTCAAAGTTGGAAGTTGGCACCACCACCCAGGACTCGAGGCGAAAAGAGCAAGGGTTTTTCCGGTTGCGGCGAAGAAACGACTGCGCCTCAAGGTTAAAATTGAAATGCCATCCCCTTAACGGTCATAACGCTCACTTCAGGTCACGTGCTCCACACCCCCCCTGCTCGACGGTCGTGACTTTGAGTGACATGGACAGTCGAAAAGTCTTGTTCCCCACCGATGTAGCTTTTTGTTTTTGGAAAACTGCCGGTACTTCTAGCTTTGCGATAATTTTGCAGTAGGACCTATGTACCCTCATCATGCTGCGACGTGATTGGCTGCAACCCCCTGTCAGTGACCTGAAGTGAGCGTTACGACCGTTATGACCGTTAAGGGGATTCGGTTCTTTGTGTCTCAGCGGCACGAAGTACCTGTGAGACTACCTATGTACCCTAGGTACCTAGTAGCTCAGTTGCAACTTGGCAGCATTGGGAAGCGGCACGAACGTCACAAGGGACCAACTTATTTTAGGGATCGATGCTCTCGCCGCCGGCCGGTCGGTGTGTCTTTAAAATGGAGCAGTCAATCCACAAAGTAAGAAACGTGTTGATTTGTCTGGAATCCTGGATCGGCCCCTGGTCCTGGAGTCCTGGAGACCTGGACCCTCTCCGCCGAACAGATCCCGAGGCCCAGATGGCGAGGCCAGACCCCGTAGGCCGTTCTCCAAATCTCGCCAAAGTCAATATTGTCAAATGTTGTTATGTAATTAAAGCTGGTGATATGGGAGAATGCGGCACATGAGTAACGGGTATCAGCAATGAAACGGCAAGCACTCGGGACGGGAAGGTTTGCAGATGCGTACGACCTTTCTACATACTATGTATGTACCTGTTTGCACCAAGCAATCTTCAATTCTTACAGAGGTACGGAGCACATAGGTACCTAGGTACCTACAGCGACGAGCCGCGAGCGTCATGGCATGTATGTACTCCGTATACGGAGTAATGTACATAGCCATTTGTCTGCTTCCTCCTCGACACCAGTTGTTGGCTCAGATCAGCGGTCAAAACGTGCTCACATGCGACCGCAGGTGTTTATCTGTCCACCTTCCCCCAGTTTCATTACCCATTCCTGCACCCACGTTTAATAAGAGACTTGTTCCTCAACAACGTGCCGCTCCTCGGCGACTCCGCTGGGGGAAAAATGCAAGGGGAGCTCCGTACTCAACTTTCGCGGCGCCGCGAAGAACTTGTTTAAATCATGGTGATTCGCCTCTCTCATCATTTTTCCAATTTAGCAGAAACAGGCTTTGTTTGGTATTACCTATTAGCAAGTTGTACTGAGTACATACGAGACCGAATGAGGCGTTAGGCCAAGACTAAGAGGCAAGAAGCGGGCGCAGCAAACGGTAGGCGACACGCGTTTTGTGGCGGCGACAGACGGCAAAGGGACCAGATGAATGTGAGTGGTCCAGGATAATGATACATATCGATGAGAACAGTGGAGACGCCGAGGAAAAGGGGACCCCAATCTCTTGGCTTTTTCTCGGCCACGCCCCAACCCTCTTTGCGGCCATTATAATAATTAGGCAGTCGCAGGGCAAGTTGCGAGGCACCCGCTAGGACACGAAAAGGCAAGCGGGCGAATCGGATAATTTAAGCTAAGAGTAAGTGGCTGGCGAGTTCTGCGTGAACAAAAGTCCAGTTGCGTTGGGGCATTGGCACAGTTGATAGGGAGCAGAGACTGCAATCTGAATGTTGTCAAAGTATGTACCTCGTGTGGGACACCAAACACAAGGGAAGGGAAGCTCGGAAGCTTGGTGCAATGGTGCCTCGGACCTGACTGAGTGATCCATTCGGCAAGTCCCTGTAGGCTGTTACTGTAGCCTGTCACGGATGCACTGGTCGTGGTCCCACTCGACACCTGGAGACACCTGGAGACACCTGGACTTCTGGTCCCTGGAGGCTAGGCTTCATGGGGCATGAGCCGTGTGGATACGTTGTGGGCAGACAACCAGACTGGAAGGGACACCCGTGCCTTGCCATTCCATGTTCCTCTACAGCACGGGGTTCCTGGAGCTAGGTACTGGGGTCTTTGGGCCATCACCTTGTTTCTTAAAAGAGATTTCTTCATTCCGTGTGCCCTCTTTCCCCGAGCATTGTGCGTTTGTGCATATTGTTGAATACTCCGTACTTCCAACAATTATCACAGTTTTTGCATTGGAGTAATAGCGTCTTGGTGTTGATTCGAAGTCCTGCCAATGCCTTGGTAATAGTGTACGAATCGCATCTCTGATCTGGCCCTCCATCTTCGTTCCGTCGAACCTGCTCTTCCCAACCAATATCCGAAAACCTCGACGACACTGCCACGATTGGCCTCGATTTACTCGATCTATTCGGCGATTCTCGTTTCCAGCGACCTTGCCCTCGACGGGCCAGCCTGGCCGAATCAGATACTATACGATACAATCAATAGCGTACCGCCATTCTTATACACCACTCATCATGGCTGCAGTTGATAAGATGAGCCGCGATGCGGTTCTGGACCCAGCAATGGTGGATGAGCTGATTGCCAATGGCAACACCATCGTAATTTTCCAAGATTATGTTCTTCGTCTCAATTCATGGCTCGCAAAACACCCCGGTGGGAGCCTCGCCATCGAGCATATGATAGGCCGGGATGCCACGGACGAAATCACAGCGTAAATATTCCCTTTCCATTCTTATTCAAGTTGAGGCGAGGCAAGCCGAAATTTCTGTCCTCACCCACCCAAAAAGTCAGTCGAGAACACGAGGGAAAAAAAGGAGATAGAAAGACACTTAGTCCTTGGCACCTGTGCGACTCTGTTGCAACCTCAAGGGCGAGGTGCAAGATGTGTTTTATGCGGTGCCAGGCTTGTCCCACACATGAGGCTGGGTGTGCGTTTTGGCGCGTGTGAAGCGGGAACCCAACACGTCAAGATTGGAGATTCTGGACTTGATTGACATCATTCGGCGCTATCTCGCGCAGGCAATTTGAGTGTCTTACGGGCGCTGACACAAGCATCTTCTTAGGTACCACTCTGAGAAAACGCTTCGCACCATGAAGGCATTCCGGATTGGACGGAAGCCACCAGGTCCCTGGACCAATAGAACACCCCCCATTCGGGGCGGCATCTTCCATGCCAGAGCCCAATCGGAGATAACGCCAGACAGCTCCAATCGCGAAATGGAAAAAGAGAAAGAATCTGTCGACGAGGGCTACGGCAGTGCTGCATCCTACCGCTCGGAGACTGGCTCACCTGAACCCGAACACGTGAGCGGCCGTCATCTGTCGTCAAGCCCCGAGCAAGGCGTTGCCCCTCGTGCCAGGGTCGGCTACTCCGCAGCAGAAGACACTGCCTCCATCTCCTCTGTCTACGAGGACAAGATGGACACTGCTGGCTCTGCTGGCAAGTGTCCCCAGATCGCCTTGAATCCAGAGGAATGGACCGAATGGGCGATTCAGGAGGGCAAGAACGTTGACACAAGGGAATACCCGTCGGTCGACTCAGCCGTGCAACAAGACATTGCAAGCAAATATCGGCAACTGCATAAGCGTGTCCAGGATGCTGGACTTTACCAGTGCCCGTACATTGAGTACGGCAAAGAGATGGCTCGATATACCACGTTGTTCGCCGGGTTTGTCGTAGCTCTGCGTGCCGAATGGTACATGACTTCAGCCATTTGCCTCGGCTTATTCTGGGTTCGTCCCCCATATTCTTCTTCATCTTTGCAGAGCCGTACTGACCGAATCAACTATGACAGCACCAAATCATGTTCACGGCCCATGATGCTGGACACCGTGCAATCACCGCCAATTTCACCGTGGACACACTGATTGGTCTCTTCATCGCCGACTTTTGCTGTGGTCTGTCCATGGGGTGGTGGAAGAGTAGTCATAACGTCCATCATCTCGTTACAAACCAACCGGTAAGCTCGTGGCAACCCTCAGTTTTGTGCACCTTGTGCAAGAAGACTCCGGTCTGGGCATGCACTGACAGTTCAACTTTATAGGAACATGACCCCGATATTCAAAATTTGCCTCTCTTTGCCACCTGCCCGTCATTTTTCAAGTCTCTTCGCTCCACGTACTACCAATTCACCTTTGTGTGGGACAAGGTCGCCGAAGTGGTAGTCCCGTACCAAAAGTACATCTACTATCCCGTCATGGGTATCGCTCGTTTCAACCTGTACCTGCTTTCGTGGCTCCACGTCCTCTCCAAGAAGTCTTCCTCCTTGGGAAGCAGCAAGGCTTGGTGGATTCGCCCAACCGAAATTGGGTTCATGGCGTGTTACTGGTTCCTGTTCGGCTATGTCCTCTTGTGGCGCACGCTGCCTACATGGACGCTCCGCGTTGCATTCGTGCTGGTATCGCACATTGTTACGATGCCACTACACGTTCAAATTACCCTGTCGCACTGGGGCATGTCCACATCGGATCTGGGCGAGGAAGAGTCGTTCCCGCAACGCCAACTGCGTACTACCATGGACGTGGACTGCCCTGCCTGGCTCGACTTTTACCACGGCGGTTTGCAATTCCAGGCCGTCCACCACCTGTTCCCTCGCGTTCCCCGACACAACTTGCGAAAGGTGCAGGACATGGTCAAGGAGTTTTGCGCCGACACAGGCGTCCCGTACTCCATCTTGACCTTTGTTGATGGAAACAAGAAGGTGCTCAATCGCATGGGGGAAGTAAGCAGCCAGGTTAAAATTCTGGTCAACTGTCAAAAGTACATGGCTGCCACGGGAGAAAGTGGTTTGCATTAAGCGAGTTTTCGATTATTTATTTTTCTTTTATCTCCTGAAGCTATTCCTTTACTTTTTCTTTCCTTTGCACACGTTTGTGACTGGTGTTTGCTCGTTCCATCATGTCTAGGTGGCTGTTATTCGTAGCGGATCAAGTTCCAGCAAAGGTCCGTTCCTCTATTAATGATTAATAATCAAGTTCGGCTACGTGCCAAGCAGAGACGTTTACGAGAAGTAGAAACGGCGTCTACTAACCATGCCATTGTTGATCGGTCCTTTGCGTTCATGCAGGCAGCCTATGCGTGTTCCACAACATACGAACATGAAACTAGCTACAAGTCGCGTAACCGATAGCTTGATGGTGGACTCGGGCAATAGGAAGCGTCCGACGAGTGCGAGAGTGTGGACAATGGACATGGAAGTGCCGATGGACATGTACGTACATAGGTACCGTGCATACCGGTGGCAGATCTGCAAAGGGACTACAACCTCAGAAGAAGTATGCAAGGAAGAGACTAGTTAGGAGTCGCGTAACCGATAGCTTGATGGCGGACTCGGGCAATAGGAAGCGTCCGACGAGTATGGAAGTGCTGCAGGGGGCAGGGCCTGCCGATGGACATGTACGTACATACCGTGCATACCGGTGGCAGATCTGCAAAGGGAATACAACCTCAGAAGAAGTATGCAAGGAATAGACGGAGCATGGAATGACATGGAATGGCATGGCGTGGCATGGATGATATGGTTCTCGGTATATAAGAAGGCGTACTGGCCGTCTTATACAATCCAGGTCCATGGCACCAACATCGTTACCACCAATATAACCACCATCACCATCAATACCAACGTCATCACCTCCAAAAAGTTGTCACCCATTTCTCACCTGCCACCCAATATGCCACCATCCAGTCCCCTATACCCTCGCGATCCCTTCAAACCCTACGCGGCCCTATACGCCCACCCGGCCGGCCCATCTGACGCCCGCCCAACAGCCCAGCAGATCATCGCCGACACCACCGACACCGGCAGCCCAAACCCCTGGGCCGGCCGCGTCATCCTTATCACCGGCGGAACCGCAGGCATCGGCCTCGAAACCGTCCGAGCCCTCCACCGCACCGGCGCCGACATCTTCTTTACAGCCCGGGACCTCAACAAGGCCTCCACGATCAAAGCCCTCCTCCTCCGCGAAGACGACGGCAAAGGCCCCCCCCGCGGAAAAGTAGAAGTCATCGAAATGAACCTCGACAGCCTGGCCTCCGTGCGGGCCGCAGCACAGGAGTTCCTCACACGAAGCCCCCGCCTCAACGTGCTGATCAACAATGCAGGCGTGCTGTCCTATCCGTATACCAAGACGGGGGATGGTTTCGAGCGCCATTGGGGTGTGAATCACCTAGCGCACTATCTCTTCACGAGGCTGCTCTTGCCAGTCATGGAGGAGAGTAGCAAAGAGACCGGGGGCGCGTTTTGTTCGCGCGTGGTGAATGTTTCGTCGGCGGGTCATCGGCAGATGTCTGTGCGGTTGGAGGATTATAACTTTGATGGTAATGATGGCGGGATGGAGAAGCGCCGTGGCGACGACGACAATCATGTACATCTGTCTCCTGCGTACAGCACCTGGACTGCATATGCACAGTCCAAGACGGCAAATATTTGGACAGCCAACTACATTGATCGTGTGTATGGCCCGCGCGGCGTCCACGCGATGTCTGTCCAACCGGGGGGCATCGTGACTGATTTGCCGGCTGCGCTACCGGCGGAGTTGACGAGTGGGATGAGCGAAGATGAGCAGCTTCGGCTGCATAGTATGAGCGTGGAGCAGGGGGCTGCGACGACGGTATGGGCGGCGGTGGGGGATGTGTGGGAGGGGAAGGGGGGGAAGTATCTTGCGAATTGTGCCGTCGCGGAGATGGTGCCGTGGGAGGAGGATAAATTTGCGTTGAGTGCGAGTGCGGCGGCGCATACGTATGATGCGGAGGGGGAGGAGAGGCTGTGGGAGTTGAGTGCGAGGTTGGTTGGCTTGGAGGGGTAGATTTCTCTTTCGATTGGTCTTGATAATGATATACATATCATAATGCATCATTGGGTCGTTGACTCGTTGGTTCATCACGGACGCCCCAACAGTCACAGGTTCCGACTCCAGTACACACACGGCATAGCAAATCTATAGGGCAAATACGTGAGAGTACAAGTCTTCGTCATCATCATCATCATCTTCTTCTTCTTCTTCTTCTTCTTCCTCTTCCTCTTCCTCTTTCTCTTCCTCTTCCTCTTCCTCTTCCTCTTCCTCTTCCTCTTCCTCTTCCTCTTCCTCTTCTGTTGCTGTTTCTGCTTCATTATTGCAAACCCACAAGATAGATACAAGAGACCCTTGCTCTCTTCGAGCAAAAGAAACTTGCTGGCCCTGTAAGGCAGACAAGAACATCTCTCCTCATCGCCTCAACAGCTCGGGCGTGTTTAGTATGGGCATAAAGGGCCTCACGCTACATAATAGAGCAATTGGAGTACATATTTCCCTTGTCAAAGGAACATCCGGCTTAGGTGAATAACATATTGGAGCAGAAGTCAGATTGGGAGCTCCTCACCCCCTCGCTCTGTCATGCCACCCCCAAGAATCCCCCTCGATCTACAACCCCAAGCTCTCGCACCGCATCTTAGCGGCCATCAGCTTCTTCAGAGACGCAATATCCATCTTCCTCGCCAAAATCGACCGATTCTTCACCTCCTCCTCCACTACCTCATCCGGCGGCCCAATCGCCTCCGCAATCATGGAGCACAGCCCCAGAACCTGCTCCAGTCTCGACCACTCATTCCTCGCCGCAGCATCAATTTCCTCCTCGATATACAGGATGCCAATTATCTTGGAAAGGCGCTGTTCATAGTCCATACTGGGTAGAAGGCTTGAGCAGCACAGCTTGCTCAACTGCGCCATATAGCTTGCTTTCTTTGAGGGACTCAGTGCTTTCATTCTATCGGGCATGTGGCGGACAAGGTCCCCCAGCCGCGCAACTGGGCCAGGAGTGTGGGCAGAAGCAGCATCGGTGCCGCATTCTTTGGTGAGTCGTTCGTGGCCGAGGGTCAGCCATGCCACCAGGGAGGATTTGACAGCCCAGGCGCCTGGTACTTTCTTTTGGGAAAGTAATTCTATCATTAGGCCAATATCCTGGGCTAGTTTGTCTTTACTTTCCCTGAGAGGCTGAGTATCGCCGGTCCCGAAATCCTGTACTGATGGACGGCTTGAGCAGCACAGCTCGTTCAGTTGCGCCGTGTAGCTTGCTTTCTCTACGGGACTCAATGCTTCCAGTCTATCGGGCATGTGGCGGAGGACGAGTTCCGTCAGCCGCGCAGCTGGTTCAGGAGGGGGGTAAGAAGCAGCAACGATCATGCCGCATTCTTTAGCGAGTCGTTCGTGGCCGAGGATCAGCCATGCCAGCAGACAGGGTGCGTCTGCCCAGGAGCCTGGTATTTTCTCTTGGGAAAGTAATTGGATCATTTGGCCGATGTCCTTGGTTAGCATTTTCTTTATTCTCTTGGAAGGTTGAGTATCGCTGGTCTCGAAATTCTGCCCCTGGGTTTCGGGCTTGTCAACTTCCTTCGATGATGTGGCGTTGCTCGATGGGCCAGCGCCGTTCTCGCTATCCTTGCTCTTCTTGGCCTTCTGCCTCCTCCTCCTCCTCTTATAACACTTATTCTCGTGAGAAACAGAAGTACTTCTCACAGCCGAAGCCATAAGCTCCGGCGACGGAGCCAAAGCATCTCTCGTTCCCCGCTTCCTCTTTTTGTCGCCCTTGCTGCTGCCTGCTGCGGACGAATTTGACGTCTTCGTCATCGAAAAGTTCGTAGTTGCGCGGCGAGCACAGAGTGTGCCGCTAATCTTCAAGTCTAGACGAGTGCGTCGCGAGTATTTTGCGGCTCAGGTTCATGTTGAAGGTTGGAGAGAAGGGTGTGCGTGTTGGCCATCTGCAAACGAACCGCGCAGCTGGTACAGCTGGTGAGTGTTCGTCTTCGGGGACTGCCACCCCGACATTGTATGTATTATCGAGATTGGGCTGTTGGAAAAACAGGGGTAGTAAAGACGAGCGATTTCGATAGTGGCCGGCGAGCTCCTTTACCCATATTATATTCGGAGACTGTGCCACTCCTTAACCTTTCATATGTCCGCGGAACAGAAACCTTCTTATCAGCTGGTACACATCTCAGACTAAGTCCTACCAAGCGCAACGTTAGTAAGAACACGAGGGCCTACGGTAAACAGACCTTCCCTCGTTGAAACAGGATTCATATGTGTTGCTGAATTCATCGAGTCTACTTCACATTGCATTCCATCCCAGACCACTTTCAACCTCCCATATATCGTAATATCCATCCATGCTCCATGCAAAACAACCGAGCCAGAGCTTTCCTTGCCTCCGTCTTTACTAGTTAAACAATGATTATTTCTTGTCTTTAAAAAAACACCGCCCATCTTTTTAAGGCCGTACGTATCTATGCATTTACAATTCGTCGTGGAAATCACCCTCCTCCTTAGCCGCGCCTTCACCTCCGGCCTCAGCGTACATCTTGGAGGTAATGGGGTAGGCGACATTGGACAACTTCTCCCTCTGCTCCTCAAAGTCCTCGGCAGAAGCCTCGGCACCGTTCTCGTCAAGCCACTCAGTGGTCTCCTTGATGGCCTCAGTGAGCTATACAACATTATTAGTCAGCTGCTGAGATAGAGAATAACATAAAAAGTGGGAACAATGGTTGGAAGGAATAACTAACCGTCTCCTTCTCCTCCTCGTCAATCTTGCCACCAAGACCATCGGCGTCGTTGAGCTGGTTCTTGATGTTGAAAGTGTAGTTCTCGAGGGCGTTACGGGCCTCAATGCGCTCACGAGTGGCCTTGTCCTCCTCGGCGAACTTCTCAGCCTCAGCGACCATGCGGTCAATTTCCTCCTGGGTAAGACGGCCCTTGTCGTTGGTGATGGTGATGGACTCCTGCTTGCCAGTGCCCTTGTCGTGGGCAGAAACCTTGAGAATACCGTTGGCATCGAGCTCAAAGGAGACTTCGATTTGGGGAACACCACGGGGAGCGGGTGGGATGCCAGTGAGCTCGAACTTGCCAAGGTTGTTGTTGTCCTTGGTCAAAGATCGCTCACCCTCAAAGACCTGGATCAGGACCACGGGCTGGTTATCAGCAGCGGTGGAGAAGATCTGGCTCTTGCGAGTGGGGATGGGGGTGTTACGGGGGATCAGCTTGGTCATGACTCCACCAGTGGTCTCGATACCAAGAGTCAAAGGGTTGACGTCCATGAGGACAATCTCCTCAGTTCCCTCCTCTCCGGAAAGGACACCAGCCTGAACGGCGGCACCAAAGGCAACAGCCTCATCGGGGTTGATACCCTTGGACGCCTTCTTGCCACCAAAGTACTCCTCGATGAGAGCCTGAACCTTGGGGATACGAGTGGAGCCACCAACAAGAACGATGTCGTCAATCTCAGTCTTCTTCACGTTGGCGTCCTTGAGGACCTGTTCAACAGGCTTGATGGTCTTCTTGAACAGGTCAATATTCAGCTCCTCGAACTTGGCGCGGGTCAGGGTCTCGGAGAAGTCGTTGCCCTCGAAGAAAGCCTCAATTTCGATACGGGTGCTCATCTGAGAGGATAGAGTACGCTTTGCCTTCTCGGCCTCACGCTTGAGTTTGCCCATGGCCTTGAGGTCCTTGGTGATGTCGACACCGTTCTTCTTGTTGTAGGTCTTGGCAAAGTGGTTGATGACACGCTGGTCGAAGTCCTCACCTCCAAGATGGGTGTCACCAGCGGTCGCCAAAACCTCAAAGACACCCTGGTCAATGGACAGAAGTGACACATCAAAGGTACCACCACCAAGATCGTAGACAATGATCTGTCGCTCCTCCTGGGTCTTGTCCAGACCATAGGCGATAGCGGCGGCGGTGGGCTCGTTCACGATTCGGAGAACGTTAAGACCGGCAATAACACCGGCATCCTTGGTAGCCTGACGTTGGTTGTCCTGTGAGTGTGTTAGCAAAGCCGATGAAAAAAGCGACACCATTTTATCAGGATATCTGAGACTCACATTGAAGTAGGCGGGGACAGTGACAACGGCGTGGGTGACCTTCTTGCCCAAGTAGGACTCGGCGACCTCCTTCATCTTGCCCAAGACCATGGCAGAAACCTCCTCGGGGGTGAAAGTCTTCTCGGATCCGCTCACTTCCACCTTGACGACGGGCTTGCCATCCTTGGAGGCAACCTTGTAGGGGAAGTGCTTGATGTCGTTCTGGACGTCCTTCTCGCTGAACTTGCGACCAATGAGACGCCTAGGTGAATGTTAGAATTCGTCTTTCTCAAGCTTCGGGGAGTTCTTTTCTTTTTGTCTTTTGCCTATCTCAATATCAACTTACTTGATATCATAAATGGTTCGAGTAGGGTTGGCAGCGGCCTGATTCTTGGCCGAGTCACCAACCAGACGCTCATCATCGGTGAAAGCGACGTATGAAGGAGTAATTCGGTTACCCTGGTCATTGACGAGAATTTCGACCTTGCCCTTCTGCATCACACCGACACAGCTGTAGGTAGTACCCAAATCCTACAGTTCAATTGTCAGCAAAATTGCACCAACCATGGTACGCAGCCGGTTTTTGCAGGAGAGCTTGTCTTGTGCCAGCCAGCAGCAAATGCATTGGACGACACCGCGCATTGCGGATGGCGATTTTCAGGTCCATAACTTACAATACCAATGACAGTGCCATAGTTGTCCGCCTCATCAGCCTGAACTGACTTAACAAACGCCAAGGGCGAGAAAAGAAGCGTGATCCAGCACAAGAGCCCGAGGCCCAAGGCAAATGTGCTCCTTGACCGAGCCATTGCGAAGTAGGCTGTGTGTCAGGTTGTTGCGGTGCTCCAAGAAGGTAGCTCTCGCGGAAGTACAATGACTGGTTGCGTAATTCAAAAGAAAAGAAATCACAAATAAGGAGTTCACTCTACGCAGCGAGGAATCTTGTCGTCCTCAATGCGTCTTCACCGAGAGATGGTGGAAAGGGGTATCGACTGGAGTTGGGAATGGAAAAGAAAGAAGTCAGGGCTGGGGGACGGATGGCGCGACGACTTATGAATAAGCGGTTCCCTTGCAGAGAAGGTCAAGGTGTCCAAAAGAGTACAAAAGGCCAGATTTCACAACCAAGGTTCCTGGCCTCAACGCTGGCTCCACGTGACAAGGGTGTATGTTTGATCTGGCTCGTCCGTCGCACTGTACGCCATTGCCGGCCGTAGCAACTTGCTGCTACATGCGCACAGGGGGCGAAGCCAATGCCATTCACGCTAGGCCTTTCCGACCTCTAGGCTCTTTCCGTTTTTGTCCCTTCCTACAGGTACCTAAGTACCCATTGATGGCCCTCGGGGTGGCCGCCTACCTAGGCTCTAGCTGCCCGTTGTGGCACTGTAATCAAGAAAGCACAGTGTCAGGTCGGAGAATCACACAGGGCCCGACATGTCGCAGTCTGTGATTGGCGCCACGGTGTCCAAACGCGGCTCCCCCGCGACTCGCTCACAGTGGGTCACAGCGCTGGAGCGTGCTAGAATTCTACGGAAGGTGGCAGAGACGGAAGAGGGACACGCCGTCTTGCATCACAAAGAAAGCGTTCCTTTGACCTATCTCAGCTGCCCCTTGGCAATTTAGCACCTTAGAGTGTCTGTTGGGAGGACCACACGCGTGATATATGGTTCACGTCGGCGTCTTCATGGCAAATTCTATCCTTGAAAAAGACATCTAGCGTCGTGCTGCCCGCGATACTTCGATCTAAACACATGTGTCGGTAGCTCGATATAGATAGACAACGCCGATATCTACGTGCCATCTCAGATACTCTCCTTCTTTCAATGTCTTTGCATCCTCTAACTCTGGAACACACATAAGAGCAAAGCAATCGTCTCCCACTCCCAGAGCAAAAAAAAACGGGACGAATCTCCCAGACAAGTATGCTTATTCTAGTAGCCCCGCGGCAATGGTCTCTCCTCCACTTCGAAGAACAACCCTCTGACCCTTTTCTAAAGGAACTTTCGACGCCAACTTGACCATGACGCGGGCTACGCCACCTGGTTGCACTACCTTGGGCTTCTTCTTGATGACTTCACCCGTGGCTTTGTCCAACGTGGCGGGAATGGAGTGGATCTGCCCAGCGGCATGGAGGCGTCCGCGGTGCAAGTCAACGGGCATAGGCATCAGGTGCTCAAATGCCATGGCTCGCATCGTAAACGTGTCCCCAACAGGAATGGGATCGACCGCACCACAGAGAATGTCCCCAACTCGGATGTGAATGGGATCAATGTCCGTCAGGGCAATGCTGACGCTCTGTCCAGCGACAGCCCATTCTTGGGAATCCGCATCCACCATGATGGACTTGATGTAGGCCGACTCTCCGCTAGGTTGAACGATCACAGCATCGCCAATCTGGATGGTCCCGGCATCGATTCGTCCCGCGAGAGTGGTAGTCCCTTGTTGTGGACTTCGGAACACTTCCGAGACTGACATGCGGAAAGGCTTTGTGAGAGCCCGAGACGTGCTGGGTTCAGACACTTCCAGAGCCTCGATCAAAGTTGAGCCAGTGTACCAAGCAGCAGCCTCATCTTCCGTCTTGGTGGCAATGTTGTCCCCGTTGAGACCTGAGATTGGAATGAAGCTCACGAGCTTACTCTGAAACCCAAGCCCGGTGAGGAAGCCCAAGACTTGCTGAGATATCTCGTCGAACCGTTCTTGCGACCAGCCAACCATGTCGAGCTTGTTGACAGCCACAATCAAGCGTTGCACGCCAAGACTGCGTAGCAACAACACATGCTCCTTTGTCTGGCCTTTGAGGCCCTTTTCGTATGCACCCGTATTCGCATCTATGACGAGAATGGCGAAATCTGCTTGGCTGGCACCTGCAATCATATTGGGCACAAAATCTCGGTGACCTGGAGCGTCCAAAATTGTAAATTTCGTAGTTGGCGTCTCAAAATGGTTCGTAGCAATGTCGATTGTGACACCGCGTTCTCTTTCCTCCGTCCTCTGATCCATTACCCAAGCTAAAGCAAAAGATTGTTTTCCAGCCTTTTCAGCTTGTCTACGGTATTTATCGACCGTCCGTTCTTGCACGAACTTGAGCTCCAGCAAAAGGCGCCCCATGAGCGTGCTCTTTCCTGCGTCGACATGTCCTACAGCGGGGTCAGAAGACGTAATGGAGAAGATCGAGGACGGCAATGGCAACACTCTGATGACTTACCCACCACCACAAAACTGATGCTCTTTTTGCTATTGCTTTTCTCGTATTCTTTGACCACATCCAATCCTTTGCTCTTGGGGGGCGGAATGTCGCTGACTTTAAGCTTTGAAACGCCATTCGCCAGACCCGCGTCCTGGGGCGCGGCGTTGCCGTTCGTGACCTTTTTACTCGTGGCAGCAGCAGCTGCTGCCTTGGGAGCAGGCGTGGACTTTTTGCCCGCTGAATAAGTATTAGGATTAGCCTCATTATTTTGTCCTTGCAAAATTCGAACCTTTCGCCTGTGCTGCTAAAACAACATCGTCCGGACTGGGCGTAGAAAATGCATTGGTAACAAAGGAAGATGAAAAGGCGTATGGCATAGCATAGAACTCAGGCCTGTTTGCTTGACGGTTGTCCGGAGCAGATCCGACTAGGACTTTGGCGAATGTAGATGGCTTGGAACTGGAGATCTGTGACGAGAGATCCGGCGACCCATGCACTTCACTGTTCGAAGTGGCCATTGAGGTGTCAGGAGAACCCTCAAAAGTTTCACCATTCTCTTTGAGCCCTTTGTTAGATAATGAAGACAGAGATGGAGACTCTTTGTCATCTAAAGCCAGCTCGCTCAGAGCCACATGAGCTTGTGAAGATTCCCCATTGCAGCGAAGCTTCTTTGACGGATATGTAGGTGTCTCAGAATGATCTTTATGGGCACCATCAGATAGGGACAGTCGCTTGATTCCAGTTTCGACCGGGCAGGCCTTCGTTTGCTCCTTCTTCTCGTCGTTCTTCTTCTTCCTCGCGGCGGCCAGTGCTTGGAGTTTGGACATCTTCGGTGGTGCCCCTTCCCCTCCGCCTAGTAGACCACCCTTGGGACGAATGGGCGGAACGAGACAGGCCTGGCGATTCAGAGGAGTGTTCAGCCACGGCATATCGCTGAAGTCGACGCAACTGCTGGTGACCGGACTCTTTCCATGGCCGCGGGCTTGTCCTGATAACGGTAGTGGTGGTGGCAGAGGAAACGCTTCGGGCCGAGCAAAGTCCGTGGAAAACGGCAATCCAGTATCCGCTCCATCCAGTCTCACAAACAGGCCGAGAGTAGGCGAAAAACAGAATCCATTCAACTTACCCTCGGGGGCCTTTTTGGATGTGGCTGTAGGGGGCGGCGGTGCAATGAACTTTTTGCTCAGATACGCCACTGACTTGTCCACATCGTAGAAGTAGTGCCAAAGGGCCTCCTGAATCTGTTCCACGGTAACTTTGCTCGCACTTGCCCCGAGTGATTTCTTAACGTCCGCCGTGCCTTTCTCCATCGCCGCCTTGTCCTCCGCGCTCAGGCTCTCTTCCGCCTCGTCTTCGTATTCGTCCCCGTCATATAAATCATCTTCGTCGTACAGATCGGCGGGCGCCATATCGCGAAAGGGCAGGAGACAATTGGGACCGATTGGCGTGTCGACCACTTTCCTTCGATCCGTCTCGCTCTGGTGAGCACCAAGGTGTTTTCGAGTCTGGGGGTCGAATGCAACTGCGACGCTGAGCAAGGCGCCGCTCGACGTGAGACTAGTTGAAATGAGGGAATAGATAGAAGTCAATGGAGGGAAGAACAGAGATGGTAGTCCAGAAGCGACAGGGCCTGTTTTACACTAATGTCATGGAAAATTTGAACCACAGGATAAGTCATGGAGTATCCGAACGTAAAACGTCAGATGAATGGATTGATGACGCGGGGCAAGAGCTGCTAATTGTGCCATTCTCCACTTTTCTTCAGCATGATCAGGAACTCCAGGAGGTACATACCAGGTACATATGTAGGTATGTACCCAAGGTAACGTAGCGCATGATTTTAGGCCTTCAACTTCATGTTGTCTACTGAAACTCACTGCCTGGATCAACGGGGCTTGACTTGCTTGGTGTATATACAATTAATCACGATGGTAGAGGACTGAATCTTTCCTGCACCAGAACAGCGCCTCTAATGTACCTACATGGTCTTCATATGTTAACATCGGCTGGGTCCTGCGAGACCAACGGTGTCAGTGGTGTGTCAGAAGCGATGAACAAACCCCATGACTACAGTACAACATCAGTTTTGCATTTCACCGTGATCGCCTCACAAATTCACCGCTGAACACCCTCCACTTTCTTCCCAGTCTCTCCAAGCAGATGAAGTCTCCAAGAATTATGCAACAATCATAGCATACACGAAAGCAAGAATAGAAAAGACAAAAGACATCCACCAATATGATGCATTTGCAAAACGCCCTCGTCTACAAAAGCCAACGCCACATGTAAAAGCCAAAAAAAGAAGGATGGACGACAACGACATCTGTTTGACACCATATCTTTCATGTCCTACAATGCATAGATTTCTCTCCCCACCTCATATAATGTTTGACAAGAAAGGCCATGTCTCCTTTCGGGCCAAAAATCCATTTATATGCTCTCCTAGACTGGGCTATAACAGCCAAATGCTTCATCTTTTCTTGGAAAATGCCTTGCTCACTTTCTGTATCTTGGATGGCGGAGCCGCGGCTTCGACCTCGCTCTCTTCGTCTTCGCCCAACGATTCATCTACGTCGTCATGATCGACTTCGTTCTCGTCAAGTGGCTCCTCTGCAGCGTCGCTGTCGTCCTCTTCTTGAGGATCCGAGTCCTCCTCCTCGTCCTGCGAGTCGCCGATCGCGTTGGGCAGGTGCACTTCCTCTTCTTCGTCGTTGTCATCTTCTTCGCTGTCGTCATCGTCGTGTTTTGAGATTTTCTGATTGCGTCTTCTTTTGGGCTTGGCGGTATAACCATTGATGTCTTTCCTGCTGGCGGTGTCGGTCTCCCCTTCTACCCAGATGATGTCGTCGTCGTCGTCTTCGTCTTCGTCAGATGCTTCGCCCTGACGGAGAAGGCCAGAGGAGCGCTGCATTTTGCGCCGAAGGTCCATTTGACTTTCGAGAAGATCAAGCTTGCCTTTGAGCGCGAGGAGGCTGTTGAGACCCTTGGCTCGTTCGGCGAGGACCTTTTGAAGGCCGTTGAGGCTGTGGACAACCTTTGGCTGGGAGGCGAGCGAGCCGCCGTGAGAAATGAGAGTCCATTGTACCCAGGTCATGAGGTTGCCGGCGCGGCCGGGTCGACGGTGCAGGCGCGCGGCCAATTTGTTCAGCAGATTGCCGGCAAGAGAGCTGTCTATTCGCTCTATTGTGTTTCTGATAGTAGGGAGGTCGGTGGTGTGCAGGCACGATTCGAGGAGCTCAGTATCGTCTGTCTTAAGGGCTTGCGTCAAAACGGTTGTGAGCGACTGATGGGATGGGGGCGTGATGACTGTTCGAGCCGACGGGGTAGCCAAGTTGCCCGAGTGGGATGATTGCTGAAGCAGGGCTGGTACGTCGATGGCGTCGTTTCCCCGCAGAAGTTCCCCAAACGACGGTGATATCTCTCCATTGTGAGATTCGTCCTCCGCCTCATCCTCGTCAGCTTTGATAGACTTGCCATTGACATGGACCGCGGCTATTTCCTTTTTGCCGATGCTACCGTTGGGCATTTCCCCCGCATCCTCCATCTCTGCATCCGAAATGTCTTCCTCATCGCTGGCTGCGTCGGAGGATATCTCAATCATATCCATTTGCGAGCTTTGAATGGCATCGGCCCCAGCAACAGAGGCCAGAGTCTCATCAATAGTGTTCTTGGTAGGCACCTTGGCGCTCGACTGGACCACCGGGGCAACCAGTTTGCCCGGCGTCTTTCTTTTCGCCGGCATGGGCATTGAATGGCCTGAGTCTGCTCTGAGGAAGGAGAACGAGAAATGCTCGCTAGATGAGGACAATTATAATGAAGTCGGAAGTGGAATGCGTCTTCGCGTTTTGGCGACAATGGTAGGCTTGTGCTTGATCGCGTTCCCGGGCGGGATGGTAAGAAGGACGAGCAGGGCTCTCTTCTTTCGCACGGCAATAAAACTTCGTCTTGAAATCAGGGATAAGTGAATACGTTGTTCTCAAGAGCTGATGTGCGAAAGTACTTTACGGCCGGTACATCTGTGCCGAACTAACACCAAGATCAGGTTGGGAAAATTCTCACAAATTTGAAATGGCACACCCGTCAGATGTCTTTCGCTGCTTCAGCGAACTTTTTTTCCGGCTGTATAACCCTTTGACTAGGTAGGCCCCACAATGAAGAAAAAAGTGATTATGTACCTACCTACCTGTGTGATTGAGCGATAAGAGATGGATCGATAAGACGAGGGTCAGGTGAGGAGTCACATGGGTTATCACTAAGTACCTAGTAGATTTGCGTATACATAGTAGACTGTAAGGCACTACGGAGCTATGTATACATACCTAGGTAACTAGGTACCTTCCATGTGATGATTCATTTTTAGTGGAGCCATCGAAACGTTAGGTACTCCGTACGGCGTACCTACGCCCCTGTTTCGTCGCGAGTCACGAGTCACGACAAGTACATATGTACTCCGTATACACAAGTTACATTAACACTCGAAGAGGAGGCTGGGAGACTTTCCTCCCTTGTCTGGCGAACGAAGTATGGTTGGACGAGTGAGTGAGCCAACTTGTCCGCTCTCAGCCTAGCTCTATTTCACTCGCGCAAGGCGCACAAGTTTGGGAAAGCCACGGGAGCTGCGGAAAGGTGCAGTTTCGAGAGCTAACGGAGTACGCACTCGCGAGTCGCGACTCTTGACATAAACACGCCGACCTACTCCGTATGTGGTTATGTATTCCCTTCTCGTGGGTAGGATAACTCAAGCCGACAGGACTCAGTTTCGAAATAAACAACTCGTCCGCGTTCGATCAGCTGAATGCCCAGGGGGTCCTCCTCGTCTGCGCCACAAAGGTGAGATAGGTATGTGGACCACTAACCCCGTTTGAAGGGTTTGTCGCGTCAAGGCGTTAAATGGTCTACAGAGGTTGACTTTTATGCATTTACTCAGTATGGCGGATGATGGGCCAGGGTGGATGACGCGAGTTGGCTGGGCTTTGAAAAGACACAGAGGAAAGGCTCTGTTGTGCGCCCTTTTCTTCTACGTAGGACGGACAAAGTCCGAGGTGAAAGCTACGCGTTGCTTACACCTCGTACTCGATTGATGACTGCTCGTTAAAAGACGTGGCTTATCGAATGAGTTTATCTGAAGCTAGACCAAGGAATCAGGGCTGTCTGGTGAAGTTCGGGTAACTGGCGCCTGGGTATGTAGCCGATTCTAGAGATACAGCGAGCGAACCTAAGCATGAGATTGGATGCGCGTGCTAGCTGGAACACGACATATTGAATGAAGATGATAGGCATCTTTCGGCGGTTGATGTTAAACCTCTTCATCATTGTCGTGGACGCGTGAGCGTTGGGAGAGAGAACAGGTACGGTCCACGTACCCCTTAGCGGTCTTAGCCCTCACTTCAAGTACACGCTCCACAACCGGTCGTGACTTCAAGTGACATGGACAGCGAAAAAATATTTCCTCCCTGTCGATGTAGCTTTTTGTCGTTTGAAAACTATCGGTACTTCTAGCTTCACGCCATATTTGCAGTAGGACCTATGTACCATTCGTCACGCTGCAACGTGATTAGCTGCAACCCCCTGTCAGTGACCTGAAGTGAGGGTTAAGACCACTAAGGGGCCATGAGAACACGTGGTGTTGGTTCGTAATCGTATCAGCATACATCTCGTGGCTGCTGTGGCGGCTGTGGCTGGAGGCTGGCTCCTCTCCAAGGTAAATTTTTCGTGCCCCAGGCTCCAGCCTTCCTTGCGCCCCGTTAGTCACAAATCAAACATCGACAGCCGATTTGTTCTTCTCTCTCATAAATACCTCGGCGCCTCCGACCGGCAATATTTCACTGACGAGCACGCGCTTTCCCTCGCAGACGCCCCCGTTTTCCCCCGTTTCCCCTTCCGTCCACTGCGACCCGCCCAACTTGCCAAAGGCACTTGCACGGTACACTTCCGCCCGTCTCTCCACCACCAGCTTGACCCCATTGAAGCTCGCATTCTGCCGTACCGCTTGCGTACTGCTCGCGCACTGCACTTGTATCCAGACGTCAAGCCCAAATCACCGCACACGGCCCAGCTCGGTCGCGACCAACCACCGTCCGTCGGCTACTTTCCCTATTCGAGCATAAAGGTAGAAGGTCGACCGGCTTGCACCTCAATTGTCCTTTGAGCTCTCTTTTTTCTTCCCTTCTTGTCCGCCCCTTTTTTCCCTCGGTCGCCGCCCGCGAAGCTTGCGTGGCTGTTTCGAGTCCATCGCGCCCGGCGCATCGACTTTTGCCGTCGCGACGCTCTCCGTCTGATCTATTCAGCCGCTTGTTTCAAACGCCAACTGTTACCGTTGACAGTTGTCTGTCCGACACTTCTAATTCGACCCCGCCACCGCCTTTGTGAGAAACTGTCGCACGCGCCGAGTCATTTCGTGGCATCGTCAACGCAACTTACTCTGTCAACCTGCGAGTCGTCGCTTGTCGCATCAGCTCTGCGCCCCGTGCACCTCCCGCATCTGTCACAGATACTGAGGATATCGCATCTTTCTCCGGTTCCAGAATTCGCCGCCTAGACCTTGTCCGCCCGGCCACCGTACTTGCCCGTTTCGCGACTGGCCACTTTCGCGCGTGCAATCAGAAGATCCGCCTCGCGACACGACACGTCTACAACATTCTGCATACACGCCGCAATTCGCTGAGTTGAAAACTTTCGACCAGCCGTTCCCGGCATAATCTGTTCCATCACATCGGATTGGATGCCGCGACGACAATTCTGAGCTTTAGCCATACAATTCGAGCTGTGTAAACGAATGACGACCATGAGTTCGCCTGGCGCAGATGCACCCGTGCTGGACCCGAAGTCGAACATGCCTGTTAGAGAAAAGAATCAAGACGGGCAAAAGTCGGAGCTTCCTGGGTAAGTAGTCTTTTGATCACCTGCTGCAGGATGCCTCTCTCGCATATGATGTGTTGGTCATCTGCTCCACTTGCTGACTGCGCGTACCGTGTTGTACAGTCACAGCGCCGACGGTGCACCCAAATCAGATTCCCCGTCCGAGTCCAAATCTGACTCTTTGTCGCGATCAGCCGTCACCGGTGAGAAGCCTACTGAGGGCGTGCCTGTGCCGAACAACGATGAAACCGGGGAAACTGCTGTGGCGAGCGACAGCATGGCGAGTGACAAACAAGGGCATGTACCCAACGGAGTCGATGCAGGCGTAAAGAAAGATATGAAGCCCTCTGCCTCCGAAGATACCCCCATGCATGATGCACCTGCGATTGCGGATGGTACGACTTCAAAACTTACAGATCCCGAGGACAACAAAGGAGACAAAAAATCTGACGAATCCTCAGATAAGGAGAATGTCGACACAGAAATGACTGATCTACCTGTCTTGAAGACCAAATCGCTTGATGCGGTGGCTTCGGAAGGCCACGACACTCGGGAGTCTGCCACAGCTCAGGACGCACCCGCCCCACCGACATCTGACGTCGACCTCGGCCCGGCTAGCCTGTCACAACTGGCTATTGAAACCATCGAAAAATCCAGCCCGGTCGTCGAAGCATCAGGCGATGTGCCAATGACTGACGCACCCAGTGCCAAGGTCTCTCGTGAGCGGTATGAGGACGAGGGCGCGGCTATTGATGAGCCGGCTTCAAAGCGGGCGCGAACCGAGCCCAAAGATGAACAGCCTGCGGCTTCAGCGCCAGCACAAGGAGAGACACAAGCCACTGTCTCTGTTGCCGAGACTCCTGGCTTGAACTTGTCAGCGCTCACCAAGCTGTCCAACTGGGCTGATGAGGAGACAAACAAGCGTCCCATCTCTGCCTTTCAACGCAGGGAGATGCGTAAGATTGTTGGCCGCATCAGGAAAACCAAGGCTGGTGGACATTTCAGAGAGTCGGTACAGAAGCTCTGGCCTGGGCTATGGGACAGCTATGTTGTCAAAGTCCCCCGACCTATGGATCTTGCAGAACTCGATCGGGGTCTGCGCGATCCCGCCGGTCCATACCACACCTATGGCGAGTTTCGAAAGGACCTCGGCTTGATTTTTGAGAATGCTTTGAATTTCAATGGCCCGCTTCACGATATAACCGCGTCAGGAGCCACGGCAGTCAAGGCTATTTGGGAAGAAGTATTGCCAATCCCCTCCGAGGAGCCTCCGAAACCGAGAGCTGTGCCCAAACCTAAGCCTGTCCGCGAATCCCGCGTCATTGGCAACACGGAACAATTTGTACGTCCACAGTTTACAGGTCCCCGTGCCAGCTCTGCTGTGGATGCCATCTCCTCTACCAAAGGTACCGCCGCGACTCCACACGATCAAGCCGCTGCGGATCGTCGAAGCTCTACAGCTACGGAAGGAGACCGGCCAAAACGAACAGTCCGCGCCCCGAAGCCCAAGGATATCGATTACAGCACAAAGCCTTCTCGCAAGAAGCTCAAACCCGAGCTCCAATTCGCAGAAGAAGTTTTGAACGAAATCATGGCCGGCAGGCATCACGACATGAATCAGTGGTTCATGGATCCTGTAGATGCTGAGGGTCTCAACATTCCCGACTACTACTCCGTCATCAAGAAGCCCATGGATTTGAACAAGGTGTCCCGCATGCTGTCTGGCGGCGAGATTTCCAGCCTCAGGGAGTTTGAAAAGACGGTACGACTCATATTCGACAATTGCTTCAAGTTCAATGGGCCCGTCGGCCAGGGAAATCCAGTTTCTGTTCTTGCCAAAAGGCTGGAAGACTTGTTTCTCACACAACTAAAGGGCAAAGATGCTTGGCTGGCGAAGCATGCCAAGTACAATGCCCCAGCAGCGGCGTCCATTGGCAGCGACGAAGATGAGGATGATGAAGACGAAGACGGCGAGGATGCAACCGTGGCGGTCATCGATAGCAAGGAGATTGAGGAGCTGCAGGCAAAGCTTGATGAGGAGACGAAGAAGCTCAACAGCATGCTCCTTACTTCGAATCAAAGCATGATTGACATCCAAAAGAACATTGTTGACATGGTCCAAAAGACGCTCATTGCCAAGGCACAAGAAGTTCAGGCAGCTCGCGCCAGGGCGAAGAATGATCGGTCCAAAAAATCGGGCAAAGGTGGCAAATCAAAGTCGGGAGGGACATCCGGGGGTCGAAAGTCGATTGGTGGTGCAGCCAAGAAGTCGGGAGGCTCCAAAAAGATTACGCCGAGGAAGAGCCTGACGGCGGCCCAAAAGGATCTGATTGCCAACGGTATCAACGATTTGGAGTTTCCCTATATGGACCGGGCGATCGATATTATTAAGAAGGATACTGGGCAAAATGTAAGTGAATAATCCAATCCCCTATCCCCCAGATCCTTTTCCCACAAGAGCCAGGGGCGTAGAGATACTTAGGGCATCATATTGACTGTTGACTCACAGGAGAACAACGATGGTGAACTTGAGTTGGATATTGACCAACTGAGCCACGATGCCCTCTGCAAGCTTTGGGACATATGTCGCAAAGCTGTGCCCGGGTTTGCCCGAGACATGGAGCCCTTGTCAGCTCCAGAAGCCAGCCGGCCGTCAGCGAAGGCAGGCTCGAAGGCGTCGACAGCGGCGAAACCAAAGAAAAATAAGCCCATGAGCGCATCGGAGCAAGAGCAACGGATCGCTGAGTTGCAGGCCCTCAGTCAAATGTATAAGAACCCGCAGGAAGCCAGCCCGGGTGTGACGCAAGCACCGACTCCAGGTGCTGAGTCGAGTGACGATTCGGACTCGGAGGAGGAGTAAGCTAGGCCTTGAAGAAGCTGTAGCCTGTGAGCGGCGTGTTTGGTTATGAGAAAACGAAGTCATTGGATGGAGCCGGCGTTGGTATGGAATCCTACTCGACGCAACAGCCCACGTCTCGTGCACGAGGACACTGATAAGCTGCCCTTTGTCTTGAACATGACGGGGTCACCAAGTTTGTCATGCGTCTGACGTCGCGGCGTTGACATGCTATTTGTCGTCGTAAATATGATTAATCACTGCACCCTTTTAGTAGAGGCTTTTGCATATGTTTCGCCACTATATCCGCCTTCGAGTTGGCACGCTTACCTCTACATCGCTGTCTGAGTGGCTACAATGATGGCTTGGTTGAGGAAACTGTGGGCGGAGTTAGGACTTGGGGTCTTTTTGTCTTGTTTCCGGCTTGCCGAGTCGAGGGATATATCATGTGTGTATCCTGATTGCCCAATGCCATTGGTAGGGATTTGCCTGAAGGCGGAGGAGGATGAAAGGACCCGAGGAAAATGAGAGAAACAGCGAACGAACGTGCGAAGAGGTACGTCTGCTCAATAGCTGTATGTAGAACTCCACGTGTAGCATGTATAACGCTTTTCTCGCATTTTGCTCGTGGTGCATGTATGGCGCGTTTGTGGTTTATGCCTCAAATCCCCACCAAGTCCAGTACATGTGTGCATGCATGTCACATGTGAAATGGTGCGAGGTACATACTATGTATTCTGCAGACGCTACAGTACGTCGTACGATGGACAGTACCTAGAGGCTAGTGAGTTGGACGCCATCGGTACTTGGCGTGCATACCTATGTACTAGATCGTCTCGTCGATACGACGATAAGGGTCTTACTTGGTACCGTCACATCCGGCAGGAATCAATGCCTGCGGCTAGGTAAGGCATGGCGCCAAGAAGAGAAGATTTATTGGTTGTGCGCGGCATGCATAGCATGAAGCGCGCGATTGCCGCGACTGGGATATCTATATGTACTCCCATTGAGAGAAACCATCTATGCAATTGCATGTATGTACTCTATATTGTACCAAGAAAGGAGAGGCAATTTGGTGTGCGTCTTTATTTGTCTATTGGAAAAGTTTGTTCCCTCTTGTTTACACCCCCCCTCCGCAAAGGGCTCATTCGTCCGTCGTGGTGGGCACGGGCAATCTCCTCCTCAGGCGACTGCAAATATCGACATAACTCGGCTCCTCCTCCGGAGTGATGACGGCGTGGCGGATGAAGAAGTCGATGAGGACGGCGCAGACGTTTGGTTTGAATTCTCGGTTCAGCATCCTGGTGCGTACCTCGTCACAGCTCATGAGCAGGAATTCGTCCACCTCGCCGTCGTTGGGGCGGGGGATGACATCCGCGGGCAGTTCAAGATCGTACACGTACAAGATCTCGGAGTGGTGCAAGTTGTTGCGCGCATTGGTGTGGGAGAGGGTGACGGTGCCTATGCTGCGGACGTGCTTGGCAACGAGGTCTTCCGGGAGAGATGCCTCTTCGGCCGCCTCGGCGAGGATGCAGTCTAGTGGTGAGTGGTCGGCCTTGACGCCGCCGGCGACAGTGCTGTCGAGGAGGCCGGGATACGAGTAGATCTTGGCGCTGCGCCGGGCGACCCAGATCATGGGCGGTCCTTCGGGAGAGCGCACGTAGCATGTGAGATGGGAGCCGCGGCCGGCGACGCCAAAGAGGGAGGCGGCGTAGCGTTCGACCTGGACAAAGGATCGCGCACCCACGATGCGGAAGTGCTCGCTGTGTAGGCCGTTCAGAGACGGGAAGACGTTCTTTTCAATCGCAGAGTCCACGGCCTGTTGAAAGGCGGCATTGGCATGGGCTGTCAATGAGGTTCCGGGCGGGCATGGAGATAGCGTAACGTGGCGTTCCTCATGGTTGACGGTGAAGGATGACGGCCACGGCATGCGCGACACGGTGTCGGGATGGATGTAGCCATGCGTCCGGGTATCGGGCGAGGATAAGTGAAGGCGGTAATATGGCTCGCAGTCGACATCAAAGTCTATCGGGACGCTGGTGAGTTGATTTGAACAATCCGCACAGATTAGCATGAATCTGCCGGAGGGCGGCGCATCACGAGCAAGGTTGGGAGCGCCTCACTTATCCACGATGGCAATGAGGTCGAGCAGAGAAGGAGGGGAAGAGGCTTTTGTCTCCGGAGCACTCATGATGGGCGAAGGGGCGTATGTACGTTGTCGCAGACTCGTAGCCTTGGAGATGGATAGCAAGAAGGTTCGAGGAAGTCAATGTGACTTTGATTTCGGCACTCACCGGACGGAATCCTCATTAGCGGGTGCAACAGTAACAACATGACTCGAGACACGAAAACGTCCCAAAAAGGGCAATGAAAGGCCAAGAAAGGGCCAAGAATGAACAGTGAAGCCCGAAAAGCCCGAAAAGCGGGGGGGACGTCTCGTCTAAGGACCAAAGGACCAATAGACTATGTGCATGGTATGTACCTACAGGTACATACCTCATAGGCCACCTCCTATGATACCTAGGTACTAGGGATATCCAGGTCATGGTTTCGAAACCACCACTTCCAAGACGGCATTCTCGACGGCAATCTCCAAAAGGCAATGTCAAGCCGGCAATTCCAAGACATGGCGCGCAATGCAATTATGTCCAGGACCTGGAAGGGCAAAACCTCCTCAGAGAGAGACGTGTACGGTGTGAGCGTCCACAGCGGACTAGGTCCCAATGCTCATCCTTCTTGCTTTGATGAGCTCAGTTTTGGGTCGTTGCCGCTCCATGAAGGCGATGCGAGGCTGTGAGCCCGAGATGCTGCATGCATACAACGTTTCTCACATGATACCGCATGAATAGCGCTGGACTACCGCAGAAGTACTGCATGCTACCTTTGTATTCCGCACGAGGCCGGATATACCGGTTTGCTATTTCACTCCGCGCGAGCCCGTCTGCTATTCTGGCCACCTTGAACACGTCCACATCGCCTCGCGAGTTGTCGACATGCCGCTACCTCCCGCAGAGAAGACAGCATCATCTGGCATCAACTGACGCATCATGAGCCGCCTGGATGATATTCTGAGGCGGTACACATTGGACGGAGAGGAGACCGCAGGAAAAATAACGGGAGCTGCCTTCGTGGTCACTGACAAGAATGGTATGTATACTTGCACCTTTGCTCTCGTATGCGTATATGTATATATATATACAGAGAAAGCGAGACACAAGCACTCACAGTCGCACTCAGGAACCATTTACACGGACTCAGCCGGCCGTCTGGACCTTGACCCCAAATCCGGCCCCTGGACAGACAAGACGCTGACATGGGCCGCCTCCCTCACCAAGCTGGTAACCACTGTTGCCATAATGCAGCTCGTCGAGAAACATAGGCTCAGCCTTGATCAAGATGTGCGGCCCCTCGTCCCTGAGCTCCAAGACGCAAGGATCCTGCGCCGCTTTGATGAGCACGACAAGCCGATCTACGAAGTAAATAACCAGCCCATCACCTTGCGTCAGCTGCTCACCCACACTTCAGGAGCCAGCTACGAGTTCTCCGATTCCGTCCTCACAAAATGGGCTCGCACCATGCCAGACCGAGACCTCTCACGCATCCAGTGGTCCAGGCGAGAGATCACCAACCCCTTACGTTTCGGTCCCGGCGAGGCATGGAGCTACAGCGCCGGTCTCGACTGGGCCGGGCTGCTCCTCGAGACCGTCACGGGCACCTCGCTTGGACAATACATGCAAGCCAACATCTTTGACCGTCTCGGCATGACGGACACGGGATTCTGGCCCGACCATATCCCCCACGCCGCGGCCAGGACCGCCGCAGACACCAAGCGTAGGACAGATTTCACCCTCGAGCCGGCCTCGTCGCCCACCCCCGAGAAACACGACTTGGAGTCTGGGGGCGCCGGCCTCTTTACCACCGCGGCCGACTTCGTCTGCCTCCTCCAGGCCTTTCTTCGTGCCACCCAGAACGGCACACCGTATGGGTCTTCTATTATATCGGCCCAGACGGCCCGCGAGATGCTCACGCCGCAGCTGGATGAGGCTCAGGTACGGTCCCTCCACAGGAAGATCTATAACCCGTCGGCACATGCTACCTTTGCGCCGGAGTTCGAGGTGGGCCAGCCGCTCAACTATGGCCTGGGTGGCATGCTGAACACGCATGACGTGCCGCGGAAGCGAAGAGCTGGCAGCATTGCCTGGAGTGGCATTCTCAACAGCAGATGGGTAAGCAATGCCCTCTTTTTTTTTCCGTCCTTTTTCTCTCATCGCTTCTCTTGTTTCTCAGTCTCTTTCCTTCTCCTTGCAAAGAATATGGAAGGGAAGGAAACCTTGATAGCTTACGAGAGTGTCTTGATGGCATCTAACGAAACAAATCCTAGTGGCTCGATCCCAAGACAGGCATCGCCGCTGTCCTCATTGTCAATGTGCAGCCCAATGGGGATCCGGTCGCCGCTAAGCTGTACGATGAGTTGGAGAGGGCAGTCTATGCACATGTTGTCGGCGGGCGTGTCCGGAGTTACATGTAGCTGTACCGGTCCTTGAGGCTTGAGCTGACTGACTGTCGTGCGATAAAAAGAAAAGATGAAGAGTAAAAGACAAAAGAAACGTTCAAGAAGACTAGACGCGGGGCGTTCGTGCGACTCAGCTGGGCAGTGAGCATGGTTCTCTTGCAATCGATGTAAGCGTGCAAATATGACGTGAAAGCTATCCTTATTGAGTACCCGTCGCTGATACGCCACGTATTGGGAGTTGGACCTGTTTAAAAAATTGTGCCTGGATAGCCAAGGCATGCCATTGAGTAAGCCAACACGCAACGATCAGGTGAATCACCCTGTCAGGACTCAGGACACAGGACGTCTTTAGTACGCTTGCCTGATGACAGGGTCGTAGGCTTACCATGGATACATTCGCAGAACTAATGAAGTTTACTACAACATAGAATGAGATGTGCCACAGATCGATACAAAAAGTTGGCAACAAACATAACTAAGCCAGTTATAGAAAGGATATCCCAAAATGTTCCAAAATACTTCAAAAGGAACAAAAAAAAACAAAAAAACCGCATGCGCCCATAAACCAGAGAGCCCATACCTGTATAGTCCCCCATCATTCGTCGTCCCCAAAAACGTCATCCTCGTCCATAGCCTCCAATACCCCCTCCAACACGCCCCTACACCTCGCCCGATAATCCAACGCCAGCCTCTGATTCCCCGTCAAATCAGCCTCATCCCCATCCACAACCTCCACATCCGTCTCATCCAGCCTCTCCAGCTCCTGCAGCAACTGATGCTGGATAATCGCAACAGTCTGCCCAAGGACCTCCCTCGCAGAGGCACCAACACGCCCGGAGAAGAAGAGGCGGCGATGAAAGCTATCCACATCATTCGGTTCCCGGTCGTTGCCAACAGGCACAGGCATGAGAACATGACGCTGCGGACTAGTGGTAAGAGTGCAGAGAATATCCCAGACCATCTCGAGTTGGACGTGCTGAAAGGAGCCGAGGAGGGGCAGGTCCGGGGGGGAGGAGATGGACTGGCGGGCCCGAGCGAGGAGGGTGCTCGGATGAGCGAGAGGACGGAGAGAGATCAAATATTCGTGCGAGGGATCCGAGGAGGTGTTTGAAGGGTTCGAATGCTGAGGTCCAGGAGCGCTCCTCTTGCGGACATGGATATAGTCATTATGCAGTGCCTCAGTAGTAGGCACCATGAAGCCATATCCCAGGAGAAGCTCCGCATTGGTCTTGAGGCCGTAGTTGTTGAAGACCTGCTCTCCAGGCTGGTGGACCTTGCCGACGAGCAGAGAACATTGCTCGGCATTGTGGTCTAGTTCCCAGCGGACATGGACCGTCATGTCGTGATTGCCCACGTCCAGCAGCGGCAGTAGCATGGAGAAGTCGTCCATGGCCACACCAGCGGGTAGGGCTTTGCGACGGGCATCAAGCAGGACGAGACTTGGGCGAAAGCTGCGACTGGCGAATATGCAGTACGCCCACTGGTATAGATCTGCGGTGAGGCCCTCGTCTAGAAGGGGATCCCGGACAGCACACGCGGATAGCAGCTTGCGCGCGTGGGCAAATTCGCTCTGTACGTCTTGACGTACCTTGGCTATGCCGACTTCGACGTTCGTCCCGTCTAGCAATTCAGCCTCGTCGGCGTCCCAGAAGGGTGGTAGGGCCCAGGCGCGGCGGTTCTTGAGGCCTGGTTGCGGCAGGGCCTGGATGTACGGCCACCAGAACGAGGATCGGCCGCGGAGGTATTCTCTGACCAGAAACAGGCGGCCGACGACGTGTGGTGGCGCTCCAGCTAAAACCTCTTCTGGGAACGGAGCGTCATCTTGTTGTTCCTTCTGCTGCTGCTTCTGCTGGGCCACGGCGTCTAGATACGACAGACTCAACGTTGCGGGAAGCTGCACGATGGGTTCGAAGGCTTGCACTGGATGTGGCGCCGAGGGCTTGACGCGAAAAGAGAGGCCTGTCTGCGCGTCATCGTATACCTCTACCGACGGATGAAGCCTGGCTCCGAGCGAGACGGCCCAGTCTACGAGCGTGGTGATGCTCTCGGCGACGGACCCTGGGGAGGTGCTGCTGGACGGGGGACTCATGATGGCCCGGAGGCTGTCGGTGCGCCGTACTCCGGGTTGGTATTGGTGTTGATTGAGACAGTACGGAGGGCCAAGAGATTGGAGCACGTGTTGCTGTGCGAGGCTCTGAATAATCGAGACGGCGCGTAATCAGAGGGGAGAAGAAAAAAGATGTTCCATATGCGTGCGGTCTACGATGCTTCACTTTTGACTGTGCTGTGCTTTACACCGCGATTTTTCTCCGCCTTCTCTCCTTTGCCAAGTCTGGCGTTCAAACGGTCGGATTTTCTCCACTAGTCGTCTTTGCTCTTCCTTCTCGGCCAAATAGGCCAGTGTTCACTGTTGAATGGGGTGTGAAAAGAAGTCGAAATGAAGTCCAGTAATGCCTTGATTAATCGGTTGGTTTGCTCGCGCCGGTTCAGTCCGGTCTGGTGAACCGTGAGAGACAGACAGGTAACTGTAAAGTCCAGGGCTGGAAATGATGAATCTGGGCGGTGGGGACGGCACCTGCTGTATTTTTACTGCACTTCCACTGTATTTCCACCGCACATTCACTGGAATATGTAACTGCACGACCTGCATATGTACATAGGTAGATATTTAGGATCACGAAACACAACAGAGGTTTACACAATACACACCTTTCTCAATACACAATCCAATACATACAGTACATATCTACACATCCCCTTTGCTACCCCTGACGAAACTCGGCCTCCACCCTCCCATACCGCTCCCCATCCACCTTCAACTCGAACCCCAACCCAGCACTGTCCACAATCATCTCCAGCGTGAAATCCAGATTCTGGAACTCGACACCCCGCGTCGTCGTCAGCCGCGTAAACAGGCCTCCCGGAACGGCACTCAGGTCCGTCGTCAGCGTACACACGTGCGTCAGGTCTCGCGTGAATGCCTTCGGGGGATCGTCCGCCTCACACGCCAGCAGGTCGTCCGTCACGATGAGGGACTGCCCGGAGCGGAAGTTGCGCGTGTAGTGGAATGCGATGGGCTCAAGGGGAGAGAGGGCATCACCCTGTGGTATGCCCATGTTAGCAAAAGAATGGAAATCGAACCTTTGAATGAGTGGAAATCGATGCTATGACGATTTCATAGGTCAAAAGTCCTATTTCAGGATTCAGAACCAACAGGAGGAAGACTGTGAACCCCGGACGTTTAAAGTTTAAACGACACAAGAAAATGCAAGAAACACAAAGCCAGAACCAGACCCAAATCTGTCAACGCACCTTGGCGATATGCCACTGCATCCGATTCGACACCATCCACCGCTCCCACAAGGGCGACCAGTACCGCTCACTCAGCGCATGTTTGCCCTCATCATACACTGTCGCATACGAAGTCCCATAATGCATCCGCGACCTCCGCGAAACCACCATACTGCCCTCCAGCCCCCTCAACACCGCACCGCGCACCACCGCCGTCCACGCATACACAGGCTGCATCACCTCAATAGACCCGTTATTAGTATGCGGCGCCGCTATCACACCCCCGTCATCGGCCTCGGCCTCGGTCTCGCGCAAAGGCCGTTCGCTATACGGCGGCGGCGGCGGCGGCGGCGGGGGCGTGGCACTCGAAAAATGCGCCTTGAGCCGTCGGTAGAGGTGCTCGCTTTGGCCGAAGCCGCCTACGAGGATGATGCCGGACACGGTGCCGCCTTGGCTGCAGAGTCGGTCGACCTGGCCTTGCACGAGGTCGCATACTTCCTGGACGACGGGCGCGAAAATGTCTCTGATTTGGGGGGCCGTCATGATGAGGAAGCCGGAGTCGAGGCCCGTGGTTTCGTCGTCTGGGAGTCCGGGGAAGCTAGGTAGGTCTTGTGTGTTAGTTTGTGCGGATTTACTCTTTCGACTTCTTCTTTTTCCCCTTCCGTTCATGTTTTTTTTTTTTTTTTTTTCCTTGGGTAATAAGCTTCTCCGTGGAGAAAACCAGCTTCGTCTCTTCCTCACAGCTAAGCCACTCACGGGACATGAATCTCCTGGTGCTCCTCCTCATCAAAGTTGCGCTTTACAAACTCCTCAAAATACTTGAGGCCCATCTGCCACGTCTTGGCTTTGAGAGTCTTCATCTCGTCGAAGCGCGCGTGGCCGAGCCGGCTCCGGACATGCTCTTCGAAGCGGTAGTTGAGAAACGCGCTGCCGCACAAGCCGCCTGTCCCGACGGCGGATTCTTCCACCCGCAGAGGATGCAGCGATTTGATCTTGTAGGCTATCAAGCTGTGTCCATGATGTGAGTGAGTGAGTGAGTGGGTTTTCTCAACAAAGATTGGGATGAATAGACTTCACAAAAGAAAAGGGGCCCGAAACTGTGCCCTCTGAATCAAGAGTGCCTAGAAAGCTGCAAAGGGGAGCTTCTTATAAGGGATGCGCGTATTTGGGAAAATGAAACCAGAAACACAAACACCAAAAAAAAGTTCACACACACACATAAAAGCATAGGAAGAAGAGAAAGGGGAAATACCAACTCAACAGTCCCCCCCCCAGCATCACAGACAACAAAATGATCCCCCACCGCCAAACATGCCCCCATAACCTTGAGCGTATACACCGCCGCGGCCTCCGGCTCACTCACCATCCTAATCTCCCCCCTTTGTCCCATCCCTGCTCTCTCCGCTGCCAGCAACGTCCTGTGCTTGGCCGCATCACTCCACACAGCCGGACAAGTCAAGACGAACTCAACCCGCGTGGACGCCATAAACGAGGCGCCGTATCTCCGCGAGAGCGTCTCCATGGTGTGGCGGCGGATCTGCGTGAGATAATCGCTCACAGCGTCGACGACGGTCCGGTTCGCGCGCTTGAGTTGGGCGGCTGTGTCGAGGTGGCTGACGTAGAAGGGGAGTTTCTGGATAGGGTCTAGGAAGAGTTTGATGCAGCGGAGGCGGGGTTCTTCGGGGCGGAATTGGAAGCCCCATTTTGGTGAGGTTGGTGATGATGATGATGATGATGGTGATGGTGAGTAGGAGGAGGAAGAGGAGGATAACGATGAGGAGGGCGTCGATGAAAAGGAGGAGGAGGAGATGGGGGCGGCGTGGACAGGACGGGCAGGATGAGCGGGAACATCGTAGGTAAGTTCCGTAGGGACCTTGTCCGAGGTGATGCCATTGCCGCCGGGCCAGGTCTTGATGATTTCAATGTCGTCTGGTGTGGCGGTATATACGGCTGCTACGCCGGAGAAGGTCGTCCCAAAGTCTACGCCGACGATGAGACGATCTGCGGGTTGGACTGTGCCGGTCTGGTCTCGGACGGGGCCGTGGATGGCCTCGGTTGTTGAGCCTGGGTGATTTCGAATCGGGAGTGTGTTCATGGCGGGCATCCTGTACAACTGCAACCAAGAGAGAGGTGTGTGATGTGATGTGTCCAGTTACGAATGACACATCAGGATCCGGCGTCGAGTATCCGGTCCCAATATATATAGGTATGTTGCCTTTGTTCAGTGGTGTCCGGTGCCTTGTATGTGATGTCTCGTATGATGTATCCGGGTGTCAGGTCTGCTGGTATTTGATATCCGGTAGCCAACGTCAGGTCAGGCATCACACGGCTGAAATGCGTCAATCTTGTCCAGAAGTCACATACTACCTATACCTGTCAGCTGCCTTCCCAGCACCTCTAAATCAGCTGAAAGCAAAGCCTCAACGCACAAAACCCATCCGGGCGTTCAGCTGCTTCTGCTTACACAGAACCGCTCTTCCCAAGACCCTAGACGCAAAAGTTAAAACACAACTGTCCCAGGAAAAAGGCCAAGTGCTCGGGAGACATCGGCGCTCGAATGAGAAATGAATCAGTGCGCCTGAATGCTTTCCAACCTTCCAAAGTGTCGGAGAAGAAATTCAAACACCTCCAACGTGGTCCGTCCGTCCGTTCGTCCACATCACCGCCACGGTCGGCCCTCAATCCTGCTTTACTTACTCTGCCTGAGACGCCCACCATCCACTTTGACCAATCGACTCCCAATATCCCGACTCCCGACATTCTTTCAGCTCGGCTCTCGAGCCAACAGGCGCAGCCGGTGGCGGCGGGCGTTTTCGTTGAGTCCGTCTTGACTCTTGTGAAAGTCCAGAGAATTTCTTGAGCCATGCTGCATCTGCATGCTCATATGACATTACATGATTACAGCCCATTGCTTGCATCAACTTGCGTCACCTGCAGTTGGACTGCCGTTGATCAGGCAGTGCCGCAGTACAGTAGTCCGGGTAAGGCCATCAACACATCAGCACAACAGCACAACACGACTTACACAACTACCTAGGTACATGTAACATACCCAACGAAGCCTTTGCATCAAGAGAAGAGTGTCACAAGTTAAAACGGTCCATGCCCAAGAGTAGCCAATTAACTTAAGTGGTATTATCGTGCTCTCCCTCACCCCCCAGCACGCGGTCCGGCGAAGTAGCCTAAGTAAATACATGACCATCTATGTGACACTGGTCCGTCTATATCCATCCCCCTGCCCGAAAATGCGCATGCATGCCTGCTGCAGAATAAATTCCCAAGCCCAAGACAATCTTGGTGTGTAAAAGAGTGTAAGAAGACAAAGGAGAGATAAAAAGTTGGGTGTAAGAGTCAGCGAGAAGGCGCCTCTTGCACTTGTGGTTATTGCATACATTTGCAAAAACCGCAGCACGTCAGCTATACACCTCCTCCTCCCTCTTCTTCGCATCAGCCACGTAAAAAGCACCCTCTACTTTCCCGTACCCAACACCACCCAATCCAATACTCCGCAGAAAGTGCTACTGCCAGGCAAAGGACAGACTAGCAGCAGCGAGAAGATAATATAAAAGAATACAAGTGTAGAAACGAAAAGACAAAAAAACACTGACAAAGAAAAGAATGGTGCGTGATTCGAAAACATTTGCTGCCTGCACGCTAGCTGCGCGAGAGACGAAATGTCGAACCGCCCTCTCAAGTCTATAAGGGGTATTTGGTGCCCAGACCGCTTTAAAAAGAAACCCCGCCCAAAACTACAAGAAATGAATGAAAATCAAAGTCTCCGACGAGAAAAAAAAAAGATGCGACTCCCATTGGCGAAGTTCTGCAGTCGGCTATGTTGCGCGCAATGACCCATAAATGATGAATGGCCGAGAACTCGACTGTTTTGGAGTCTCGGCTCATCATGAAAGACAAAATATAGCAAACGTAAACCCAGATTTTGATGGATCACGATGGATGTATATCAAACCCAAGCGACGTGTGAGAAGAAAAAGAAGATAAAGGACAATTAAATGGTGGATATAACTCGAATGTTGAAAATGCTTCGCCAGATACCACTCAACGCCGTGAAAATGCGAGGTAAACCACCCACACCACTTTTTGCTTTGCTGTTTTTCTCAATCTTCTTTTTCAAAGGGAGGCTATTGCTGTTTTTGGACGTCCGCAGTCCGGTACGTCAAACGAAATCACACCTGGCCGAGATCGTGTAACTGATTAGAATCGGCTTCCCGCAGCCCAAATACTCGCTGAAGCTGAGGCTCCCCATTCGCTGCCCTCGTATGGAGGCGTCGGCCATTTGTACTGGGTCTCCGGCTTCTTGTTCCATTCTAGAGGCTTGGGAGTCAGTGCTTCATGGCTGTCGCTATACAGAATTTGGCTGCCGTTGGCTGACGGAGACGGACTCGGATATGGTTGCGGGTTCGTGAAGCCAATGTTGCTAACCGACTGTCGCAAAGGTTTCGATGTCGAGGGCCCGTCCATTTCTCGCATAGCGCGCCGAGCAGATGTCAGAGCCTCATCGAGAAGCTCTTCTTCTTCATTGGGCACCTCATACTGCTGCACGCCTTGGGCTGCTTGAGCGCGTCGGGTGCGACTCGAGATGGGCCCACCACGTGCGGCAGCCATCAAGTTATCGACCGATCTGGCTTGATGTTGCGGGAGAGAATGATGTCGTTTTAATTTGCTGCTGGCGTTGGCCTGATGACTTGGAGGTAGAGCAGCTGATCGTGATGAGTCCAGGTTGCCTTGAACATCGCGAAGGGCTTTGTCCAAGGACTCGTATACCTCGCTTCTGGGAATTGGACCGCCCTGTTGGTCGACAACCAAGGACGATCTGTTGCTGGCCCAAGGCCCACAGCCAATTCGAGCATCCATTTCTTCGTACGCAGGCGATACCGGTGTCTGATGACGCCCGGAGAACCGTCTCGCCCGTTTCCGCAGATGAGAGAAGAAGCTTTCCTTCTGTCCGCCGGGAGGGGAAGCCAGACCAGTCTCGCCATTGAGAGCGCGTTCGGCCTGCAGACGGTGCATCTCAGTGTAGTTGTTGGTGCTGGAAGCGACTGACAGCTGGCGGCCAAGCTTTCTGGTCTTCTCTTGCAACTTGGCGTCGAGCTGGCCGTGGCTGGCCTTGGCAGTCACCGCATCCGACAGCGGAGAGATGGGCCGGATCGTGGGAAGAATGGGCATGGGTGCCGCATTCGACGTTCCATTCGCCCATGTGCTGCGCTTGACGGTAGAAGCCCGGACTTTGATGTTCGACACCTCACCCTTGGAGACACTGGGAGCGTCCGGCGATCGCCTGGATGGGTAGACATCTTTGAGACCAAAGAGCTCCGAGACGTCGCCGCGTCCGAGCATGGGCCGGAACCATGAGGGCTTCGGGTGAATGTGGTGCAAACTGGCCGACTCTCGAATTCCACGTCCAAGGTCCGACTGCTTCCTTCCCAAAAGTTTATATGCTGACGATTTGGGTCGGGTCGGATCCACAGCGCCCTGGAAATATTCATGCTGCAGGGCTTGAGAAGACGTGGGGCGATTCTTGGGATCCCACATCAAGCACCATGTGACGAAATGACTTAGCGAAGCTGGCCATTGAGGGGCTTGAAGAAAGGTATCAATGGCATGTGGTGCCATCTTGGGGAAAGAGAAGCCCAGCTTGCTGGCCAGACGGATTCCTTCCCGCCAGTCTCCTCCACCGACGCGCGCGCCGGCCTTGTTATACCAGTTGCCAGGGCTGCCCATGACTTCGCATACCCGCCAGACTTGGTCCACTTCGTTTCCTCCTGGGAAGAGCGGCTTCAGAGTGGCGATTTCGACGGCCATGGCACCGACGGCCCAAATGTCGACAGGAGCTGAATACTCTCCCGCACGCAGAAGAACTTCGGGAGCACGGTACCATCTTGTTGATACATAGGTCGTGTAGGGAAGCTTGGAGTGCGTCTCACGGGCCAAGCCAAAATCGGCCAGCTTGACTGTGTAAGTGGGGGGCGTCGACGGCGGTGTGACGAGTGACGAGTATCTTCGAAACGAGTTGGATACTTCGTGATGGGATGTGGTGGACACGAGAATGTTTTCGGGCTTGATGTCGCGATGGAAGAAGTGATGCGAGTGAATGTGCTCCAAACCAAGCATGATCTGGAACAAGATGCTCTTCACACTCGAGTTGTCCAGGCATTTGTGCTCCCTAGCCTTCATTAATTGGTACAAGTTGCCCTCCATGTACTCCATGCAAACGTGCAGCTTCTTGCTGTAGGGATCTAGGAAAATATCGAGAGCCGGGACCAGGTGAGCGTGGTTGGGTATCGTCCTCAAAAATACGACCTCGCGCAACTCGAGGCATGGTGTCAACGAGTCGAACGTCTTTTTCATGGATTTGATAGCCACCTGTAAAGCCGCACAAATTAGTCAGGAAAATGGAGAGACTTGAGGGGATTTCAAGCGTGTCGTTGGCGCGGCATTCACTACATGACGTGATGACGTACCACTGAGCCACGGCGAGCGATGTTGCCACCAGCACTTCTGACACGGGCCAGAACCACGCTCCCGAAGCTTCCGTCTCCGATTTCCTTGAGCACTTCAAACCGGTCCTCAAGAGCCATTTGGCCCTGTGATGAGGTGCGATTCGCTATATCGGTGACGACGGTCATTGTGTCGGTTGGCGATTTGCAACAAGGTAAATTCGAGCCTTGGAGGAAGAAGCGAGCCGTTGAGGACAGTCGATATAAATGAGCCTGCCCAAATAACCGTTGAGCCGAATGGAAGACAAGAGCGTCAACCCTTCTCTGACGCACGGCCGAACTAGGCCAGTTCAGACGAGAGAAGAGGCAAAGCTCTCAGGCGGAGCTCTCAGTGACTTGTTCGGGGCATGCAGAGTGGGAGGAAGGCGTTCGATATCGAGTTGCCCAAGGCAGGATACGTTGGTGGATTAGTACTGCAACACAGAGCGGCCTTGGCGGCTCGCACGGCGGGTGGGTACTGAGTATGTTATATGGTAAGGAAATGTTTCGTGTCGGAGTGGCTGCCGTCGAGGGATGCAGGATGCAAGATGCAAGACGCAAGATGCAAGTGAGCCAAGAATCGCTGAACAAGCAGATTACTTGAGCGGAAAGGAGTGACTGAGAGCGAGCGTGGGAATGACGGCAGTGGAGGGTTAGAAGAGTGAGATGTGAGATGTGAGGGTGCAAGAGTGCGAGACCGTCCCACGAAAAGGAGAGCTCTTTCCACCGACCGACCGGGGGGCCAAAAGGGAGCTTGAGCCTTGAACCGCGCCTCTCTTTGCGGAAGGGGTCCAGGAGGACGCGCTAGTGCCTCCGAGCGATGCCAAAGAAGAAAAAAGCCTGCTTCTTTTTTTGGATTAGGGAATTTCGTTTTGTAATGTCTTTTCCTGGCTTTCGATCTCCTTTGGTCTCTTTTAATACATATCCAGCTCTTTTCTTCTCGTCTCGTCTCGTCTCGTCGTTCCTCTCTTCTGCTCCTTTCCTTATTGGTCTTCGGGCGTGTTATACGGGGGCACCAACGTCAAGACCAACGTCAAGGTTGGAGAAGGGCAGAGCCGAACAAAGCTGGGCCTAAGAATGCAGCTCAAAACGCGAATGAGGATTACGGGAGTTTGAGGAAGGATGGTTTGTGCAAATAGCAGGCGGAAGAGGAAAAAAGGAAAATGGTCCAAGAGGCCGTCGGGATGAGCAGCCGGTACCGAGCAGCGAACGGGCGATGAGCCGGAGCGCTGGATTTTGCGCCTGGGAGACTACAGATTGTAGTCACAAGTACCAATGTACTCTGTACTCCGGAGTCCGTACTCTGCACATTGTGCACAATTCAACTCGAATCAACCTGGCATTCCGAATTCGCCTCGAGAACCACACCGCACGCTAACAGAGCCAAACAGGGGCCACCAATGGGACAACGGCAGCGGGCAGGGCTTGCAAAGGCGGAGTTGCTCATTGAAACCCAGGGGCCACGGCTATGTACTCTGCGGCTACTCGAGCGGTACCGTCCTTCGCCGCCTGGGGGCCCTTGAGCCTCTCTCTCCCGGTTCGGCAGGTGATACAAGCCGCGCTGTGCTCCCCGCTGTGCCTCCAAGAAGTACCTAATGTAGCCCTGTTGGGTAGCCGCCCACCGCTACGCTAGCCGACGCCGGTAAAGTAGGGCCAAGTACTGCTTAGGTACCGTGTGATCTCCCGCACCAAACACCAAACACCAGTTCGCAGTTCCGCAATCCGCATCGACTAATGAACAGCCAACCGAGGGGCGATAGCGGATGCGATTAGGGGGCTACTATTGAATCGCACTGATCGAAGTCGCAGCTCCTGGACTCCTGGCGGCCCGTCTCCGCGCCGCGTTGGTCTCGACTCCCCGCGCTGTCCACGATGGCCTCCTCCGTTGGCAATCCCGTTGGCCACAATATCTCTTGGCTCGTTCGTTTCCATTCATGAGAGCTGCACCGGAGATCACCGATTCCCCGTTGTGCGGCTGAATACTCACCGATGGCGTTCTGGAATGATTATGCGGTGTGTTATAACTTATAACAGATTTCCCAGGGTCACCGTCGCCAACATTCCGTAATAAATGAGATGGGACGAGCGGCCGACCCGGCCACGGCCACGATGCATGTACATATTGACGGGAATAATGACGCTCGGCACGACCTAGAACGACTGGACCCTGAATCCAATCTTATAATTACCCATCTCACACTCAGTGTCAGGAGCTTTTTAATGATTCTCCTCCTACTAATGCGCGGGATTATAATCAGATGACCGCGCCTCTAGGCTCTATGTATTACAACTTACAAGTGCAATCGAATGCGGCACATACCTATCTACCTACTTTATACTCCGTACTTGTACATAGTAAGTAGGCAAGGACGAATCACGATAAACTTACAAGCATACAATTTGCCGTGACGGTGAGATACGGTACCGGTAAACGGCCGGGGTTGGTCCCAAGGCTCCTAATGTGTCGAAAAGGAGGGCAGCGGAAAAGGTTGCGCCAACGGCATCGTGTCAACAACTCCCAATCACTTGGCCAACCACGTATCTGTCGCTTCAAGGCTTGTCGACCGCTTGTAAACAGCTTGCTTTATTATGCTTCATGACATCTTGACGTCAAACGCATGCAAACTTGTTCCCTTTGGCTAGGTACAGCACTCCATGACAGTGAATCAGTGATGGCACCGACGAGATAAGACACTTATGTACATATGTACTTTATTAATGCGCCGCCCGGACCGGACCAACTGGATCAGGCCTGCCTTCAATCAATGATGCCACTGCCGGAGCTGCTGCAGCTGCAGGTCTTGTCTGCAAGTTCTGCATGGCCTGCATGGTTGTCTTCGTGGTTTGTGGCCCCGCTGCCCCCAAAGCTGGGAAAAAATCGTGCACTACGCGACGCGACCCCACTCCCCTGTGGGTGGGTTCCTGCAACACGTTGCCAAAAAGTTGTGCTACGTACCTCTAGGTACGTGACATGTGTTTGTACATAGTTAAAAAGAGCGGCTGCTGTAACCTTTTCGTGAATCATCGGCGGAGGAGAGCGAAGGATAAATGACGACTGGGAACCCCGTGACCCGACGACCGATGAGCAAAGAAAAAGGAAAAGAAGAGGAAGAAAAGGAGGCAGTGGAGTCTCGGCAGGGATGAATGAATTTCATGGAAGGAAGGAAGCCCCCAAAGCCAAGCACAATCTCGCCAGTGGAGTTCCGGGGCGGCCCAGGAACTTGACCCTGACAGGGATGGCATTGGCCGCTTAAATTGGCCAATTTCCGATTTGCGCTTTTTCGCCGTCTCAAGAGAAGAAAAATAAACGGAGAAGGGAGAAGCAGACGGAGACGAGAACGGGTTACGGAAGACGAGGATTTCCATAGCTTCTTTTGTCGCGGCAGTGCTGCAAATCGGTCCTTCGACTCACACTTCGTGAGCATCGTCATTGTCCGTGTTCGCCGTTCGGCATGGCCAAGGCGGTTCCCGCGACTCCCGTTGCTGCAGCAGCCAATTCGGGCAGAGCAGTGCATCGGGGAGACGCGTTGGAACCACTTCGCCCATTCAGGATGAGATGGGCGATGGATCGTGATGACGATGCGATCGTTTGCCTCCCGCAATATCACGCGGCCTTCAACCTAGATTGGGCTCGAGTTGACAGGCTGACAGCTCACCACAGCTGACCAACACGTCACCACGTCACCAGTGAGTCGTGACCACGTCGCATCATGGCACCAAACAGCACAAGTCACAAGGTTGTTGGCGTTGCTGCCGGCAGCTGCTGTCCTCCATCTGTCATGTATTTCTTGCAAACAAGACACCGAGCCATCCGTCACGAAAGGAGGCCGGAACGCCGCCTCGTTCTCTTTTTTTTTTGCCAAGCTCGCCCTCGCTGATGCACCATGTACATATGTAGGTATGTATGTACAATCATACTCCGTAATAATGCATGTATTTGGGTGAATCTCAAGCCGCCTGATTGCGCCCTTCCAGCGTTGCACTCGATCCCCCTCATAGCCACTTGGGCCCTCATTGCTCCAACGCCGTGAGAATGCGAGACGACGCCCATGGCCGTCGCCACAAAACCGAAACAGGCCGTCAGGATGACCAGAGCCCACTGTCCAGAGACTCGAGACTCCTAGGTCCATTCAGAGGCTGTGCATAGTGCGGCCAGACCCATGATGGCGCCTTCGACGCGCCAGACGCCTAACACGATGGCCTGCTGCGCAGCGGGTCAAACTCGGTTCAAGGTTGGCGTACGGAGTACACAACTGTTCACTTGTCTTCAGTTGTCCATCCAGCTGCTGTAGGTAGGTAAACTGGCGTTGTATGAAATTTGTAAGTTGTCAAGGCCCCAAGAGTCCCCGCTGTCGAGTCATCGATCGCAATGGCCTGACAGAAGGGGGCTGTGGATGTGGATATGGCCTCGTTTGCCCAAGTCTCCCAACATGCTTGCGCGCGTCCCACGCGTCCCAGTTGTCCCATTGATACGAGTCCAGTACATACGTGAAACGCAGTGGGCATTCTCTATTATGCAGCAGTCGCCATCTTCGTGCCCAACTTGTGGACAGGAACTCGAAGAACCCCGTGCTGTGCAGCGCACGTTTCATGGATAATCGACACAAAGGCCTTGAGACGGTAGACTTCGAGATCAGCAACGCCCAGCAAAAGGGGCTGGTTCTTCGATGAAGCAAGCTCGTCATTGGGTCTACGGCCCAGACGGCCCCGCAAACTTCTTATCCGGGACAAGCGCACATCGTGTGTTTGAGAGATCATCTCTGTGACTCTGTCACAGTGTTCACGAGTCACGACTCACCTTGTAGGCTGTTGTGTCTATATTTGGGTGTGGGTGACTCACTGTTCAAGAAGAACGAACGCGAAACGATGGAGGACGAAAAAGGAAAAGAAAGTGAAAACAGCAGAAACCTGCTCCGTAACTATGTACCTACGGAGTACATACCTACTCAGTGAGTCCGTATGAAGCATCCTCTGCTTCCGCTTAGGTACTGTAAATTGTAATCCATTACAAATCCAGCCCACAGACCGCGCTCATCGGCAGCGAGACTATTTACTTTTTTCCGAAAAGAGACACAAACACAACCTTTTTGGGGGGTTTTGCTTTCTTTTGGCTATTGTTCACGTCTTGTCTCCCCCGTGTTTGTCGTACTTACTCCGCAGTCCCGAAAAGCAAAAAGATGCGTGCTTGAAATGTGTGTACGGACTACGGACTACGGAGTACATACTCCGTACATATGTATCACATGTATGTACCTACTCCGTACTTTACATCATTATGATGCCGTACCAGAACACGACGAGCGCTTTGGGCGCCAACATATGTACCTACCCGCCTCAACTAGGTATGCCGCCAGATGTGGCGCGTAATGCGATGCAAAGCGCGTCAAGACCCAAGTTCCCTTATGGGGGAGCATTCCTGAAGAACACAGACCGCGCTGTGATCGAGCTCGCGTTTCTTTTCCTGCCTCAAGGTGTATGTTACGGAGTACACACATATAGTATCTGCGTTTCAGGCGACATGTCGAGGTCATTTACACGCTGTAAAAGGGAAGCTATACGGCGGGGACATCTTACCAGTTCTGTGCAGTGTGATGTATGGAGGGCATGTATATGTGCAATATATTGTATACGCCAATGTGACCGAATCCCTCAGTCGGGTCTTTGACTCTTTATCTTCCTTCGCGCTTCATATATGATGAATATGATCGTGCAGCCCGGCAAAGTCGCGGACCAGAAACTCGTCCCGTTCCAGCGTCGCAGCCACGGGGTCACCACACGCGCTTGTTATTGGGCAGGAACGCGTTGTCCAAACTTTGTTCTTGTTCGAGAACTCGAAAGCCGAGACGCACGAAACAGGAACAACTTACCTACATGGTAGGTATCACGAGCACGCGAAACAGAGCCCTACCAACAAGTCGGCGTGCGCCAACATTGCTTGCCAGTTGCGTGGTATGTTTCTGATTGGAATGCCAAAGATGAAAATCGTTCATCTCAGACCAGTGACCAGTGAGTCCAGTGACCACTGAAGGCCGGCCAGGACGGGACAACATCAAGCATGAAGAACAACAACGCGCGTTTAGCTAAGGTAAATTAGACGCCTTATCGGCGCAGCAACAAACGGTAAGCCTTTGCCTTTGGGGCCTACCTACTCCGTATACTCGTCATAGACGAACATCCCGCCATCGAGCACATTCGCGCCCATTGCAACTTGTGCGCCATTCACCACATTCACAACGCGCTCAAGCCTCAAAATCGTCACCGTTCTCCTCATACACGGGGAAGGGGGGGGGTTGCTATGGCTTCATCGCTTTGATGATCATGCATCGCAGGCTGCAGCCCTCCCCAGCCTCCCGAATCCCCCCTTTTACTCCGTATAATCCACAAGTGAGTTGTAACAATGGCATTGGCAGCCAGACAAACACGTCCGGGGGAAAACCTAGACTCCCCCAGCTTGCCCTTGCATCATGCATCGTGCATCGTGCATCTTGGCTTGCAGCCTGCAGGAGGGTACGACCAACCAGCGCGCGCTAATGCGCAAAGGTGATGCATGTGTGATGTCCGCGCGTGAAGTTGTTTCAGTGGGCTCTTCTTGCGTGACGTCTGGACTCTGGGGGGGGGACGGCATTGAGCGCATGCTCGGTCCTTGGTCAACGCCGAGTCATCAAACGTGCAGTCATCGCCAGATACCGAATCACAGGACGCAAGTTGCAACACTTCGTCATGCGAGTTTGGCATGTGAGATTCGAGACACGGTCGGTAGCGAGGGCAATTTGAATAATTTTGTTCCTTGGTCTGGCGAAGTGCTCATGGACTCAGGTTTCAACCGCTTCTCCAGTCTGTGCTTCATTCGATAAAGTTTAGCACTTGGTCATGGCGGGTTTTGCATTTCAAGCAGTCTGGTTAGTACATGATAGCAAGTTTTCCTGTATGCAGTTCCTTTTGTCCGGTGAAGACTCCGGCAAACTGGCCAGATTATCTACATACACGCGTCCCTTTCCAGTCTGTATTCTTTCATCCAATTAGTTTTCACCCTTGGTCACGGCAGTTCGGGATTATAACCAGACTGGAAGAAAGTATGTATGTACACATCCTGTACTCTGTACCTTGAGCCGGCAACGATCATCATTCATCTTCAGCCACATCTCGTCTTGTGTTCAGCCTCTGTCCTCTCATCCAGCAGAGGTTTGACACTTGATCATGGCGGGATGTGCATTTCCAAAGCTGGCAGAAAGTGTCCTGCTAGTAGCGCCCTGTTACTTGGGCCGGTGGCAGTCATCATCGAGCCATCTCTCGTCCTGCGTTCAGCCTATGTCCTCTCATTCTACCAAAGTTTAAGAAGATATGTCAATTAGCAAGTAACGCATCCTATGCGGAACAAGACGATGGTAAGATGCCCATCTCCAGTCTGTATCCATAATAATAATCCCTCATCCGATAATGTTTGCACTTGGTCAGCTTTTTGTGCTACTTTGCTGTGTGACCGAGGAACTGCATGCATCTCATCACGGCTCAAGCGTGACACGGCATGGTAGTTGGCGTGATGGGACGAGTTACTTGAACTTTATTCAGGTATCGGTATTGTCATGGCTTCCATGATAGATACATCAGATACTTGCACTGATATGACGCCACCAATTATATGACTGTGATCAATCGATTATGAGATTGTAAGAATCTTCTGCTCATTGTGTCTACCAAGCGTAACGACCAGAGGTTTCCGCTGTGCCAAATTCAGGCGACGCTGATTATCCACGACGAAATTCCATATGTCGCGTAGAAGGATAGCGAATACAAGATTCCCCTACCAGGAGTCAGGACTCAAACTATTAGCTGCTGTCTCGGCAGTCACTCCTCCAAGCTCAAATAACAGAATCTTCCGATGCGTTGTGATTAATAAGATGGCGCTGAGTGTCCAGACCAAAATCTATAAATCGTCCAGACTGCTAATTTATAATCCCCTCATCCGGTCGATACTACAGGTATCATTGATCAGTTAGAATAAGTCATTCACAAGGTATGAGCCCCTCGCTCGAACATGTGCCAACACTTACCCTGGGAGCCTTGTGCCAACCACCCTTCTTCTTCGCAGCGGGCTCGTCTCTCCGGCCTTCGCCCCTGCTGGCAGTATTCGTGGTAGAGCTAGTGCATACTGACGAGGTACTTGGATCTGTGAGCAACTTGAAAGCATCATGGCGCTGACCAGAGCCGTCCCAGGCATTGAAGGTGACCTCTTCTCGTCCCTCTCTCATCGTGGTAGCAGTAGATATACTTGCGGGATCTCTTCGGAACATCGAACGTCCCCGAGAGCTACCCAGCGAGGGGCCTTGTCCAGGCGAAATTTGTCGCACGAGCGCTTGTAAATGGGGTGGAAGGTCATCGGTTACAGGCATCAACCTTGACGATGTCACCGTGTCATCGCTATCCGATTCGTTTCGGGACGAGATGTAGGATGCCGAGCTTGAATGTCTTTCGTTTCTGATGGCCGAGTCTAACATCCTTGCGTGGTTGATCTTTCGAAAGTCGTTGATGTCTTCTACTTCTGCGTCGGATTCCGAAAATGACTGTTGTTGGCTCTTGGCGGAGGACATGACGGCCTGTATGATATGCGGAGGAAGGGAACAGGTATCAGTAACGGAGCCCTTGTTCGAGCCTGATGCCCGAGAACTTTCTTCACGAATTCCCATGGCAGCGAACGAAGTGATAGGAGCCTGGCGAGAGGAGTCAGTACTCATGGCGGAACAGTAACAGTGACGCACACACGCACGCACCAAGAGAGAGCGGGAAGGATGAAAAGAGAAACCTTACTTGAGGCAGAGTATTGGAAGGAAAGAAGTCGTCGGGCATGTGCGGAGTAGTTCCTTGTCGAATGTCTTCTTCCTCTTCATGCGTAACATTCCCAGTCTCAAGCGGCGCCGGCACCACCCCCGGCTCCTGTGTTTCGGTCCACGCCGTGCATCGTTTGCACATCTATTATCGTGATTGTACGTCGTTGTCAGGAATATACATATTCTCAGGGCCGCGCACACAAAACTCACCGAATCTTCAGACTTGCGCATCGTCTTACTGAATTCCGTATAAGGCTTGTCAAGCTGGCACAACGCACAACGGAGCTCTGTCAAGGTGCCTGCGGAATGCTCCTGGCAGGTCATGCCCGAGTTTTCGGCATCCACGGTGCCCCTTACACTAATTTGACGTTCCAGAAGACGTTGCTGAGTCGCGGAGAAGGCCTGAATGGGCTTCCATTCTCCGCCGACTTGGCATCGATACCGGATGGGTAAGGAGGCTTGGGAGACTCTGAAGCCCAGAGGTTAGTTCGAAGGACTACAAACGAAGAACAAGAAGAAAACTTGACGATCGAACCTGGCGTTTCCTCGCTTGCGAGGCATACTGAAAGTTCTCGACACGTGCGGAGCCGCGGGAATGGTGGTGTCCTTCCAGGAATTTTGAGTCGAGAGAGTAGACCAGTCGAGAGGGAGGTGCTGCAAAATAGTGCCGTACTTTTCTTGTTGCAAAGTGGAAAGGACGACTGGGTGTTTGAATCGTTAACAAAGTGTGTGGATTCTCGGGAGAACGTAAGAGAGCAACTAGAATGGCATTGACAGGTGGCAGCACTCAGCATACACCATCAGATGGCACTATGCAACTGACAAACAGTGTCTGGCAGCTTTTGGCGTGCTGATCAACAAAGGTGCTTGATTCATGATGCAAGTCAAGCCTGTTTCTCTACTTTGATGCAAATATCCATATTGTGTCAACGTCTCGTTTTTTAACACCATCCCATTGTTAAGATTCAACCCAACGCAGCGTAAAACATGATTACCTCAAAATTTTCAGCCCAAAACGCGTCCCTCGCTTATTGTACCCAATTGTTGTGTGTTCTATCCGCTAACTGTCTGGCATGCCTTCCTAACTCGGTACCTGTACATACCAAGGTTTGCATGATAAACAGCAGAAGAGCCCGATGTACCCCGTCGTCCAATGCATACCACCACAGGCCTGAAGCATGCCAATGACTCAATGATCTGGCCAGCTTGTTAGGATTTTCTTTATGAAAACAGAAAAGTTAAATGTAGCATTATTAAAACCGTGTAATGGCCAAAATGCTCCGTGTTCATTTGACATTATCCAAGATGATTTTCTTCTTCTCCCTCACAGCTCGTGAGCTTTTTGACCGTGCAAGGATCCGCTCGGCAGAGCATTCACCACCGTTTCGGCGTCACCCACTTGTCTTCGCTCAGTCACCTCTCGTGGGAAGGCCTTGAGGCGTTTGCGGAAAAGAAGCGATGGAGACGACGACGCGGTGGTGCTTAATTGCTATTGCAGAGGTTCTAGCGACGATGATAGACGATTGAGATGCAGATACACATCGGTTCCATAGCTAAAAAACGAAAGAGTTAGCTCTCGCGATCAACTAGAGAGGAATGCGACAGAGAGACTCACCCTTCCATACTAATCAACTTCAGATCACCGCCAAAGTATCTTGCATATAGGCGAGAGATGGGTAGTCCGTAGCCGAATCCGGCCATGGGTGCTTTGAAATCGCTCTTATCGAAGTCAGGGTCCAAGTTGGGGATACGGTCGACGGTTGTGTACATGTACGTCCAGACCAGAGGTATGGCGCTTCGCGGGATACCGCCGCCCTCATCAGAAACCTTGATGGTGATGTCCTCCTTGCCTTCGGCTACAATGACCTTTGTGACGGGAAACTCTTGCTTCTCCATCCCGTGCGTCTCCACCACAGCGCGCAGAGAATTCTTAAGAGTCTCGAAAAGCATGTGAGATAAGTGTCCGGGAACATACATGAAATCAAGGTTGGGGTTGCAGACGAGCTGTATTCGGGGTGCTTCAAACAAGCCATAATGATCCTCACAGACAAATCTGGCATTCTCTATAGCTTCTTGTGCAAGGTCCTTGACATTGGTCTTGGTGCAAATGACACCAACATATGTTGGATCACGGTGGTGACTCTGGTCTGTAAGGGCAATGTGTTGTCCAATGAGCATTCTGATGCCAATTCGGGACATGTAGAAGCGGTCGAGGAAGGATTGTATTGTTCCGTCAATCTGCATCCGCTGGCGGCGGCGTTTATATTCCAGGATACCTTGCGCCATGGTTGTCACAACTCCATCGTGTCTTCTCTTGATGGTGTGAAGGGTCTCGGCGAATCTTTGATTGTAAAGTTGGAGCTCAGCGGGCCAGTCCGCTGTGTCGTCGACGGTGGCAAAGTATCTCCTCGCCAATGTCTTTGGTTTGCCATTGCCGTTGGAATTTTGTAAGCCGCCCCAGCCTGAAGGTTCACCTTCGTCGATCGATGGGTTTGGTGTCGCTTCTGACAGCCGCTGCACAATCCGACCATTGGCTTTGGCAGGCCTCATCAAGCGATTACGGACGTCTTTGCTCAAGTCTGGTCGAGGCAGCTGTGTGATTTCCTGTGGCAAGCGTTAGCGACTTCTCCATCCTCACCTCGGTGGATCCTGCATGACGCTGCCCCAGTACGACGGTCCTATTATGACGATGATGATGAAGTATCAGAGGAGGCACATACCTCGAACGATTGAGCATACCAATCCTTCACCTTCATGACGGACGGCATCTCGTTCAAGCCATCGGGCAGCTCATCCAGCTCTTGTACGCGATGCGCCAGACGGATCGGAAGCTCCTCGGCTAGGAATTGCGAGGCGCGGAAGAGAGTGCCTATGACGACACGCACGGTCAGGCACGTTGCCGGGCATGTTTGTTGGACAGTCTTTGTATCAATTGCGCAAGAACACACCTGTCGATGGTTTATCACCAAATTGAACCATCTGCCGCAAGCTGACGCCCGTGGCAGGAAAGTTGGCGTAATGCCGGATGGTGTCCATCAGCCTCTCTGACGACTTCCACGACATGGTGAACGGAAGGGAGAGGCGAGCAGCTGCAGAACGGACAATGGGCCTGATGTGGTCGATATGCGTGAGTTTGCAAGTGAGACAGCTGAGCCAGAGCAAGATTCACAATAAGAAGATACAGCCCAAATTGAAGGGGTGCAAACAGCCAAGACGATAGTCAATGAGAGCAAAGAGAATGTATGGTCGTCACTTGCGATGCGGCCGGTCGCAAGGACGGCGGTAGAAGTCGGTGGGGCGGGGCGCCTCTGAGTCAACGAGCAGCCGTGCTTACTGTAGCATGAGGCAGTTGAAGCCGTTGAGAGCAGCGAAGTAGACCTACGGTGCTCTGTAGAGGTACAAATCAGGTGTCTAGCATTTTTAAGGTATGTACATATGCACTTGGCGAGGACAAGTAATTCAAAGCCGAGGCCCGGTAAGCGCATGTAAAAGAGCTGGAGACAGAGCCGACACACTTGTCCGCTCCGCCAAGAAGCCGGGCCACGGAGCTCCGCGTACAGAGACACCGCGTCGGCAACACGTTCAGCATGGATGGAAATCCGCTTGCTTCGTCATGGTTAACTCGAGTCTCGTGCACAGACGCCCCCGAATGCGGGATGCGGGATGTGGGACGCGGGTATGACTCGATTCTTGAATGTCACATGCATGCACAAGTTGTGGCGGCCAGCCAGTCTGCGCTGGACAAGTTGAATTATCATGTCGATGCGATTCTATGGTCCATTGTGTAATTTGAGTGGCAGATGGGCATCTATGCACGGGACAATCCTCGTTTCATGTCACTGGTATGTATCGAGGATTCGAGACTGCTAATTGGCCACTGGAACTTCGATGGCTAACAACTGGGCCGAACCACGTATTGGAACTTTGGAAGGATAACATGATCAGGAGACAATCAGGAGGAATCACACTGCGTTCTTGGTCCGTATATTTGGTTCTCTGCAGTGCGCAGGTCGGGGATGCAGCGGTTCCGAGTTGCAGGTTCCGAGTACAATTCCTCTCCGCCAATCATGGAGCCAGTCACATGTTTCTCCACTGCGATCCACGTGCCGCAACCGTTTCTCGTAGCGCAATTCGTCAGGACAGTTTTGGGGTGGAGCTAAGCTTCCAGCTGTCGCCCACAACTAATAAGTCGCGTCAGCACGGGACAAATCAGACAACAACATTATTACACAAGTTGCAACGTCTCTTTCTTGCGCAAATCGCACACACCGGCAAAGCAACCACTTCGGTCCGCCTCCACAACTCCGCGACTGAGCCCTCGGCGCCATCGGCTTATTAGCTCAATTCTCAACGTCTTGACTCTTCGAGTCTTGTCAACGCAAGCCCCATCTGTCGTACAGCTGCGGGATCCTCTTTCCTCCAGGGTAGCTTCCGCCACGAGAGACCCCATGCGGTAGTTGCCGACCCTAGTGCCGACACCAATACCGAATTTGGTCGCGAACCCCTGGGCGGCTCTGAAGTCGGTGAGCCTTTGCCAGCTGTTTACCAAGCTGTTACAGTTTGTTTCAAGTTGTTTGCCATTTGCCTGCGAACGAGGTGACTGCGGTCAGCGGCCAGCCGTGGTTCCTTTCTTGCCGTCTCCAAACCGACCTCTCGCTTGCGACGCGACTCAACAAACCATCTAGCACGAGTCACGACCAAATGACTGGGTAGCGCAGACGTTCATGCGTTGCACCGCCGGCGCGGATAACGAAAAATACTTGCGACGAAAAGCGGTCGGCTCGACTCTCGAATAATTATAGTTATACAACACCGAGGCAGCATTACCGAGACATCCGAGCCTAACGATCTACGCACAACATTTGCACTTTCTGTGCCCAGGATGGGACACGCTGAGGAGCGCATCGCCTCGCAGCAGGCCGCCTCATTCGATAACCAGCAGAGTCAAGTCGGTAGCCCGACACCGGATCGTCAAAGCACAGGAAGCACATATAGTCGCAGTCGCAGTAGCGATGATGGCATATGCAGTCACTGCAGCAGTACAATCAATAGCAGGTCTCAAAATTCCCGAACCAGCCAACCCACCTCTCCTCGACTGCTCAGCAGGACACCTAGCGACAAAGGCGAAGAATTTGTGGATGGGCGACTGTATACCCCGCCGCGATGGACGAACCCGGGCCTGGCCTCCAGCATACCTTACTCCCGTTCCGTAGGATCCAGCATAAGCCCTTTGCGACGTGAACTATCGCATTCGACGCCCCCCGAGGGCGTCGATGCCGTTACTTCTCGCGCGGCAAGACACGACATTGCCAGACGGCTTACCCAACTCGCGCGGCGCCTGGCCTGTGATGAACCCAACAGCACAAACGACGTAATGCTAGGCAATCAGCTCGAGCAACTGGAGAAGGTCGTTTGGGCATCGCCGAGCCCCGAACCTAAAAGGCATCAATATCAACCCAGCTTTGAGAGCCCGCTTCGTAGCGATGCCGGATCGTCATTTGGATCGCCAGTCTCATCACTCTTCAAATCGAGGTTCTCTGACCTGTCGGCATCACTGCAGAGAGAGCGCGAGGTAGAGAAGCAGCTGGAGGGCGAGGAACCGCCGCCAAAAAGGGGAATGAGTGAAAAGCAGGCCAAAAAGGTGATTGCAGAGATGGGCAAGCTCAACGATGAGCTATCAGCCGTGGTGAACAACCTCAAAGCTCGCCAAGAAGAGTCCGAGGTAGGTCCTGATCTACTACAAAGACAGAAAGGCAAGAATTCCCAGCCTATCAGGCCTCATCTGACCGTGTTGTGAAGCATATCCAAGGACTTTTGATCGAACGGGCCGAACGGGCTGCCCAGCGCATCATATTTTTGCAGAATCGAATTACTTATTTGTGCGTGCTCCCGCCCCCTTGGTTCTCCCTCCTACTCCGGGGTCATATATCTGCCCCCGCGCCATGCACGGCTCTATGTATGAGAGACTCACACAGGCGCGCGCTACAGAGAAGAAGAATTACAAGAAAACGACGGAGAGCTGCAGCATCTACGGATATGCCTCAAGGCCGTGGAGATTCAGATGCCACCACATCCGGACAAGGAGCTACAACGATGCATAGCAACCTTCAAAACCGAATACCAAGCACTGAAACGGAAGCGGGCACACCGCGCCAACATCGCCAGCGTCATGGGCTATCACGCGCAATCGGTTCCGTCACCTACTCGATCAGGACGATGACAGGATCCATCTCGGACGTGCGACTAGGACGCCTGGTTTTATCGACATTCCCCCGACTTCCTTTATTTATTTTCGCGACCCGCTACCTCTGCTTTTTTCGACTTTTATCGATGTACGACATGAGCCAGCGATTTGCATGAACCTGATGACCATTCGACAGCGCTTGCATGCATTTATTTGAAAGATTGACAGCATCGTTTGATGAATTCATTTCTTCCACGGGCCATCCTGCATATCTCTCGACTGAACCTTTTCCACGAGTCACCCCACGAATAGCCTTGTACTAAACATCTCAAGCGAGTCTCACAAAGCATAGCATGCGCATTTTGCAAGGACAACAATCTTTTGTCCCCCCTCTTGTTTTTATTGTGTTTTGGAAAAGCAAAAGTTCAAGGCGCAAGACTGAATCTTGACCGTCGAGAGTACCCGCTTGAGGAAGAAGATGGGTTGGCAATGCATTCATTTCCCCGTTCTTTACGGGTACCATGTACGCGACAGCGGCAGTGGCAAGGTGGTGAGAGGCATTGATATACGTTTATGTGTTTATATGTATATTTTATTGCTTATGTTTTGTTTGTTTCTACTGGTAAAGCCAAGCATTGTTCGTGTACATTTTTTTCCCTTCACGATGAATACGTAAATTTGATTGACATTTTTAGCGTTACGACGGCTTAAGCTGTGTTGTTCATATGTGCATAACACAGAACTATGCTATACATACTGACTTGTGTAGGACGGGAGAACCATCTTCATATGTACTCGTTATGTCGCAATCATACAAGGCCGTTAAAGTTGAGGTTATTCAGAAAACGCAATTAAGAAGAAGACGCAACTGCAGAGTTTCAAAACAATTGAAAAATGAAAAGAACCCAAGAAAGAAACACACCTCGATACAACCTCTGTGGGAACATACTCACACGTTAATTAACCAGTCTCATTAGCCCCCCTTATACGAAAGCAAAAAACAATCTCTCAAAGACACCGCTCCCTTGCCTAGCGAAGCCTCGCGCAGTGACTTGCGCTCCCTCAGCTAGTCACATAGACAGCACCATATGCTCAACCACCTCAACCCTTCCGCAGCTCATCCTTCGTTACTCCCGGATTCCTCCCCTGAAAAAAGCGGTAACTCTCCGCCCTCCTCTGCGGCTTATCCGGCAGCGCTGACAACGGCGTACATCTCTCACGGCCGCGCCCTGGCCTATTCTTTTCTGTGAACCTCGAGCCCTCCCGCGACATGGGATCACTTGAACGGCGATCCCACGCGAGATATACCTCCTCATGGGGCGACGACGACGACGACGACGGGCAGGACACAGATGGCGCACAAGCCGAAGCCGAAGTCGAAGTTGAAGCTGAACCCTCTCCCTTGTGATGCAGCACGAGTGGATGCCGCGCCGAAAAGTGCACAGACGGTCGGTGCTGGTGCTGGGGACTGCCGTTTCTCGACGAGGGTGGTGTAGGAGGTTCATCGTGGGGCGTCGTGCAGTCTCCGGTAGTGGCCCAGGACGAGACGGGTGAAGCATGGCGTCGGCTGCTGGGCCCGGGGAACCGGACGGAGGAGTTTCCGGTTTTGGTCTGGACCTTGGACTGCCCTTGCACAACGATGGGAGGTAAGAATGTGCGTCGGGGATCTTGCGGGTGTAGTGTTGCCCGTGTGTTTTTCTCGAGTGAGCGCGGTGGCTCGGATCGTTGAGATGGTGCGGCGGCACGGGGGGGTTTTTGTGATGAAGGCATATTTTCTACTGGCATGGGATACTTGATGGTGTTGATGATTGCTTGAGGAGACCTTGCTGTATATGGTTTATGATCGAGATGGCCTAGATGGCATGCTTCGTCTTGGAAGACGATGTCAAAGGCACACGGCAAGACGGGACACGATACACAGGTAGGGAAGAAAGAGGAAAGAGGAAGTAAAGAAGGGAGTAGGGAAGCAGGCCTGTTTTGTATTGCATTGAGAGATGGCCCTTAGTAGTTGTCACCGTGGACAAAGAGGACAGTTAATATGACAAACAAGCCTCCGCATGATGATTCCGTCAAGAAAATCGGACCATACAGGAGAAGGGGGCTAAAACTGAGACATGAAGAAAACAAAATCCATGCATAAAGGACTGATATCACAAGAGAAGATACAAACTGAAAATCTTACTGGACGATACGGTTCGTCGTTTTTCTTCAAGATCCGGTGAAAGGCTCATCACGCATCCTGGGCGGTATGCCTACCTACACCTGATGATGCCAGCGTGATGGAGCAAGTGCCGATCAACACTGTTGCCTACATCAAACAGCCTTGTTTTTTTCCCCAGGTTCGTCATCCTCATATTGTGATTGCGATTTCTTCGTACAGTCTGCCATCTGAAATCGACTCGTCGTGTTGTATCTACTTTGTTGTCTTGCTTCTTCACACTACATACGTCCCTTCCCGCCTTTCCCAACACGATAACCTCACAGGTCATCATCGCGGACTACGCCAGTATGATGCTGATGTACCCCCC